>WOXC01011741.1:0-41824 GCA_011680675.1 Gymnobelideus leadbeateri | reverse complement strand
AGTCTCCCCCCTCCTGTGGGATCTTTCAAATGTCACAGACAGTGCAATTCCTACCCAGTCACCAGGTCTTTGGGATCTGAAGCTGTTGCTCCTCTGGGCCAGGGCGTCTGTGACCACGCAGGGCCTGGCAAGCTCTCTCCCAACTTTCCCTGGACATCAACTTCAAATTGGTCATTTCTGTTCTGTCCATTACAAGTCCAAGTCTATTCAGTTTGGCAGAAAGAACAGAACCAAGATGAGGGCTGAAGACTTCTGACTTCTCTCAGTTCTGATCACTCCTTCTGTCCCCCTCAGAGCTCCTGGCCCCCTCTGGTCTTCCTCTTCACCCCAAGGGGTCACATTTCACAAGATCCCAAGAAACTAGAGCCAGCGTGGCCATTGAGGGGTATGTATTGCATGCATGCATGTGTGTGCACACATGTGTGCATGTGTATGTGTGTGCGTGCGTGTGTGTGTGAGTGTGAGCTCAAGCTCGTGCAACAGCTGCTGTTTGATGTGGGCACAGGCCACAAAAGCAATTATCAAAAACGGGTGGTTTTTAAAATAAAAGGTAATGGATCTCTTTTCCTAGAAATTGCTGACAAATGAGGGCACATCAGGGACTGCTCAGCTGAAATTCTGTGTTTTCTACTTATTTCACTGGGTGAAAAGCACAAGAGCTGCACTCCTGCCTCCTTGCATCATTTGTCCAAGGGTTTGCGGCTGGAAGGAGTCTCAGAGGCTGTCTGATCCAGCCCTCATCTGACAGAGGAGGAAGCTGAAGCCGGGGTCACACCCAGCAGCAGGTGCAAAGGGAGGATGCCCTCCCTGCGGTTCCCCGGACTTCTCTGGCCTGCTATTGCCCCTCTCCCTCCAAACTTCTCTATGGCTGTGCTGCAGGTGCTGGGGTGGGAGTGGGGGGAACAGGAGGATGAGGAAGTTGGAGATCATAGCCCACAGTGACTGGCTGAGGCATAGGGGAAGGGGGTGCTTAGCCTGGAAGAGAAGGGCTGTGCATGGATCTTTCAGCAAGGGCTGTCACCTGAAAAAGGGATTTGGTTGATTCTGTTTGGCCCAGGGGAAATCCTAGAAAGGATGGGTAGAAATCACAAAGACACAGATCTAGGATGGAGCTCAGGAAAAGCAAGATCCTTCTCATGGGAGGTGCCCTATAGTGGAATGGGCTGTCTGAAAAGGCCATCCTGCAGGTGTGTCCTCTGAGTTAGACTTGGAAGGCCACAGCCTTGTAGATGGAGGCCCCTGGGAGGGTCCAGCAGAATGATCCCTGTGATACCTCAAAGTCCTTAGTGTCCCATTTACCCAGGGGGTGGCCTTTAAGGAGGGAGGGGATGGACCCGGGCCCAGACACTACCCCAGGGAGTCATTCCCCTGGGGTCCCCAGGGAACCAAAGATTGCTACCCAGTACAGTCACTACAATTCTATCCTACATGGTATCATACTGCAGAATACTATGTAAGTGTGTGTGTATGTGCATATGTGTGTGTGTATAGAGAGAGACAGATAGACAGACAGAGACAGAGACAGAGAGACAGAGAGAGACAGACAGAGAGACAGACAGAGACAGCTCAAAGTTTCTCCAAAGGAATATCCTTGGCTTTACAGAAGTTTATTACCAAAGACTGACAACTAGGGATATATGTTGGGTCAGAACAACACATGAACCAACATTTAAGGCAGGGATGAAGGCTGTATTAATTTGTTTCAATGGAGCCTGGACTTCACCTCCCTATATTTCATAGGCTTCCATATCAAGAGCTAAATGGAACCTCAGAGGCTGACTCTAAGTTGAAGGTAGAAGCCTGCCCAATAGCACCAGGGGTGAAGCAAGGATGCCCACCATCACCAGTATTATTCAATGTTGTGTTAGAAATGCTAGCAATAGAAATGAGAAGGAAAAAAATGGAAGGAATCCAAATAGGCAATGAGTGAATAAAACAATCTCTCTTTGCAGATAACATAATAGCATACTTGGAAAACCCTAGAGATTCAACAGAAAGCTGTAATAGTAATTTTAGCAAAGTAGTAGGACATTAAATAAATCCACATAAATCATCAGCATTTCTAGATATTACTAACAAAGCCCTTCAAAGAGAGATAATAAGGGAGTGACTAGGGGGTGCAGTAAGTAGAGCACTGGCCCTGGAGTCAGGAGGACCTGAGTTCAAATCTGGCCTCAGACACTTAACACAAAAACTAGCCAGTGACCTTGGGCAAATCACTTAACCCTAATTGCCCTCCAAAAAGCAAAAAACAAAAAAGAGAGATAGTAAGAGACAGTTCATTTAAAATAACTGTAGACAATATGAAACACCTGGGAGCACCTGCTAAGACAAACCCAGGCATTATGTGAACATAGTCATAATACATTTTTATACAAATAATGTTTAAATAATAGGAGAAATATTAATTGTTCATGGTGGACCAAACTAATATGATAAAAATGACAATTCTACCTAAACTAATCTACTTATTCAACGTCATCTCAATTAAATTACCAGAATATTACTTTATTGAGATAGAAAACATTATAACAAAATTAATTTGGAAGAACAAAAGCTCAAAAATATCAGAGAAATTAAGGAAAAAATCTAAAGGAAGGAGGTCTGAGTCAAATCTTAAATTATATTATAAGGTGGTAATAATCAAAACTATCTGGTACTGTTTAATAAAAAGAATGGTGGACCAATGGAACAGAGTAAATATACAACACACAGTAGTAAATGATTATGGTAATCTTGTCTTTGATAAATGTAAAGATTTAAGCATGTGACATAAAAATTCACTGTTTGGTAAAAATTGTTGGGAAACGGGAAAGCAATCTGGCAAAAACTGGGTATGGACCAATATCTTACACCATTTACCAAGATAAGGTCAAAATGAATACATGACCCAGACATAAAAGGAGATATCATAAGTAAATTAGAAGAACATGGAACATATTATCTCTCAGATTTATGAATAGGAGAAGAATTTATGAATAAACAAGAAATCTAGAGAGCATTGTGGGATGTAAAATGAATAATTCTGATTACATTAAATATAAACGGTATTGCACAAATAAAACCAATGTAGCCAAGAGTAGAAGGAAAGCAAAAAATTGAGGTGGGGGGATTTCATAGAGTTTCTCAGATGAAGGTCTCATATCTCAAATATATAGAGAACTTCATCAAATTTAAAAGGATATGAGCCATTCCTCAATAGATATATAGTTAAAGGATATAAACAGGCAGGTTTTAGAGAAAGAATCAAAGCTATCTATAATCATATGAAAAATGCTTTAAATCATTATTGATTAGAGAAATGCAAATTAAAACAACTTTAAGATACCATCTCACACCCATCAGATTGGCAAAAAATGATAAAAGGAGGAAATGACAAATGTTGGAGGGGATGTGAAACAACTGGGATACTAATACACTGTTAGTGGAGCTGCGAACTGAATCAACCATTTTGGAGAAAAATCTGAAATTATGCCCAGAGTTATAAAACTGTGTATGCCCTTTGACCCAGCAATACCATTATTAGGTCTGTGTCCTAAGATGATCAGGGGAAAAGGAAAAGAACCTCCATGTTCTAAAATATTGATAGCAGCTCTCTTTGTGGATATTGAGAGGATGCCCATCAATTGGAGAATAGCTAAACAAGTTGTGGTTTACTATTGTGATAGGGTACTACTGAGCTGTAAGAAATAGTCAACTGGTTGGTTTTAGAACAACATGGAAAGACTTACCTGAAATAATGAAGAGTGAAACAGAACCAAGAGAACATTGTATACAGTAACAAAATTGTTGTTCTAACTGTGAATGACTTAAGTTATTCTGAGTTATATGAATATTTAGATCAACTACAAAGGCCCTAGGAAGGAAAAAGCTATCCACCTCCAGAGAAGGAACTGATGTCTGGAAGGATGTATTATATCATTCCATGCATTCTAGCCTCAGACACTTCCGAGCTGTGTCACCCTGGGCAAGTCACTTCATCCCTATTTGCCTCAGTTCCTCACCTGTAAAATGGGGACACCCTGGAGAAGGAAATGGCAAATCACTCTAGTATCTTTGCCAAGAAAACCTCAAAAGGGGTCACAGAGTTGGACGTGACTGAACGACAACTCTGTACCAGGCACCCAGCTAAACACTTGGGATACAAAGAAAGGCAAACACAGTCCTTGCTCTCAAGTCCCAGTGTCACACAGGGAGTAGGTCAGAGGCAGGATTGATCCCATACCCTCTAACCACAAGCCAGTGGTACAATAAGATGAGATTGAGCATGGTTTAATTGTTTTTTGAAATGTCAACTTTTCAGATAGAACAGAAGGTTTTAAAGGTTATGAGGGTCCACCAGAGAAATTCTGGCTTATTATACAGAGGAGGAAACTAAGTCCTAGAGAGAGGAAACTATTTACTCAAGGTCATACAGAGCCAGAAACCTACCAGTCTTCCCAGAGTCTTAGAGCTAGAAGAGACATTAGAAAACATCTAACCCAAGTTTCTTGTTTTACAGATCAGGAGATGGTGCCTTGGCATCCATAGCAGGTGACTGGAATCTGTGGCACTAAATTGAATGGACTTCTGTGATCATACCTGGAGTGATGCTGAATAGAGAATTCTAGTTGATGGTATTTTGAGTAATAACAATAATATGAGTTCTGTAAGATGACATCATGTTGAAAAATCTCAAAGCCTCCACTACTGTGAGGGAGTTGCATCGGCATTCTCCAGAGAGCTATCACTTGTAAGTCCCTCTCTTCCTCAGTCTCTGTTGGCTGCCACATTGGTGCCCACTGTGTGAATGCTCTCTTGTGGTGAATGAGATTGTCAGTCAATGCCCTTCTCTTTCTCAGGCTAGGCGCTAGTTATTGGTGTTGTGAACACCAAGGGAAAATCAGCTCAGTTCTTAACCAGGAGCAAAGGATTTAGAGATAGGAGGGAGCTTAGAACATGGAATGCCAGGGACCTTAGAACAAAGAGCATGGAGTGTCAGCGTTGGGGGAAACATGGGATGTTAGAACATAGAATGTCAGAGTTGGGAAGGATGTGGGAACACAGAATGTGGGATGTTAGAACATTGAGTATGAGAGCTGGGAAAGGACTTGATAGCAGATTTTGGGAGAGTGGGAAGTGGGGGAGCTCTGCAAATGGCTTCAATGTTCTCAGAGAAATATGGGGCAAGGTGCTCATCTGAGAGGGTGGGGAGCCATGGGAGGCTTAAGAAAGGACAAGTTCTGGAAGAGTCACTGTGATGAGGGCCACAGCCAATCAGTTAGTGAGGCACAAAAGTGTGGACTTCAGTGTGGGTCCCATTGTGTTTAAATAGCATATATTTGTAACATCCAATCAGCTTTCTCCAGAATTGTGAACAGGAGAGAAAGATATGGCTGATGGGAATAAACCAAGGTTAGGATTTGGCAAGTCATGATTACCCATAGCACAAAGGGGAAAGAGGTTAATAAATAGCCAGGGAAGTGAAGGTAAATATTTAACAACCAGCTCTCTGAAAAATAAAATGTACACACAGGATATCTTTTAAGTTTAATCTGCATAACTAACACTTTCTAAAGTCTAGAAAATCAATAAGACAATAAATCAAGGCTTGGTTTGTTGAGTTTGCCAATTTCCAAGGTGTAAATGGTCACACTGAAAATTTAACAATCTACTCTCTCCTCACCTGCTCCAGCTGGCTCGAGCACATCCCCTGTGTAGAGCAAATGGTATATAGGTGAACTGATTCTCCAAGGCACCCAGTGATTATTGGTGACAAAGAGCAAACATGAGGAAGGTACAAGGATCACAGTACTGTGTCCGTTTGGCTCTAAGAGACTGGATTCTTCTGAATGTTCAGTGCTTAAGGTGCTACTCTGCTCCCTGACCAGCTCACTAGGCATCTGCCCTGCCTTGCTACCTCATGGGCTGTTGTGGGATCCAGAGCTTGACTGTATTTAGAACCTCTACTCCCCGTGAGGACCAGGAGTGCTCCGAGGCTCTGGGACTTCTTTGGCAGAGACTAAGACACATTTAATCCTGGACCTTCAGTCCTGTCCCAAGCTCCCTCCTGCTCCTAGAATGGGCCCAACAGGTAGGGAGACACCCTCCTGGCAGAGTCTGCTGAGCCTGAAGGGCCACAAGCTAGTCTGAGTCCACGACTGGGCTCAAGCCTTTCCCTAGAAAGTCATAGAACTATGGAACTTGGCTAGCTCCCCCACCCCCATCTGAGAGTTGGGAAAAATCAGGCTCAGAACAATGGGATTAGTACTCTGAGGTCCCACCTGGGGGAACTTGGGAGAGGAGGCAGGGCCTGGAAGAGTGGGACTCCAGGAGAGAGCTAGGATAATGATCAGCCAGCTGGGGAAGGAGAGAGTTCATGCCCTGTCCATCAAACAGGACACACACACTCTGTCAGAATGCTGACAGTCCCCCACGGAGCGGTCAGATTGATAGGCCTTCCTAAATAGGCCTGGATCAAATAGTCATGAGGAAAAGCAGGGACTGTGCTTGTCCAGCTCTGGAGCGACCAGTGTCCCTCCGCCCAAGATGAATTCCAAGAGTCATCGAGGTGGACCTTGGTCAACCTGAAATGGGTGGATTCATGGTGCCCCAATTGTTTCTCTTCAAACAGAAAGTTCTAGAATCTATCTAGTGGGCTAGTTTTGACGATATGTAGGCCATCCAAGGAGTAGTTATGGAGCACTTATCAGGATGGTACCTGTGTGACCCTGGGAAGATTCCTTCCCCTCTCTGAACTTCAGTTTCTTCCTCTATCAAATGAGGTAGTTAGAGATGATTTCTAGGGTCCTTCCCATGTTTAATGTGCTATGGATGGTCTATGTTCTAGAGTATCCCCAGCTCTGATATTCTCTGTTCTAATGTTCCTCCCCACCAACTCTTACATTCTGGGTTTTCTGTTCTCAGGTCTCTCCCTACTTTGATGTTCTATGTTCTAAAGCCCTTCCCAGATCTGACATTCCATGTTCTAGCTTCCAAGGTCCTTCTTTGTGTCTGGCCCCAAGCTTGGCAACAGGGAAGTGGAAAAATATATACATTACAGTTACCTCCAGAGTCTTACTAGCCAGCTATGAAACCTTCTGGCAAGGTGGATCCAGGACTGGAGAGCAACACATTCATCCTGGTGCTTGGGGTGGGGGTGGGGTGGGGAGAGGGGAGATGAGGCACTAAAATGAGCCATGCTAAGTTTATACCTCTCTTTCTATTAAATTAAGGAACATTCCAGTAGTTAGAAGTTAATTTCCTTATTCTCGAAGAACACACACAGTCTTAGAAAATTAAAATCATTTTCAAGAATAGCCTTTCTTGTCCATTGGTATAGCTAGGAGAGGCCCTTGCGGATGGATCAGGCCCTTCTCTTGAAAACCAAGGCCAGTCCGTTCACAGCCAGAGGCAGCCAATGGCCATCCTTTTCTCTCTTTATGGCTCTGTATCAGCAGCCTGTACATAGAGAACCAGAGGATCCAGTGAGACCCAGTGGGATGCTGGATAAAGCAAGCCCTCCACCTCACTGGTGCAAAATGAACCATGGGTTTAGCTTGGTGACTCTTTGGTCCTGTCTTCTAAATCCTCTGATCAGGAAGACCTGGGCCCTGCCCCTAACAGACACCCATTTGTCGCTTTGTGTTTCCTCCTCTGTAACTTGGGGATGATCCTATGGACTCTCTTCTGTCTCAGATTCTCTGTGTGCCTTAAGGAGCCCTAGGAAAGGTTGTCTCTGAATGACCTGATGGTGGTGGTAATGCTGCTAAGCCACACTCTTTCAGGCTGACCTTTACCTCTACTTATTGGCACCCACAAGGGCATTTGGGTTTCCCTGCTGGGACCCAAGGGACTCCTGATGGAAAGTGCCCTGACTTTGGAGTCAGGGGCCTGGGTGAAAATCCTGGATCTGCCATTTGTTCCCTGTGTAAGCCCATCTATAAAATGAGGGCATTGGATTAGTTGGCCTCTGAGGCCCCTTCTGCTTCTAAATTGAAGAGCCTCATTCTCCAGTGGCTATGAGTCTCCAGTGGCCCCATGGCTTCTTTGCCTGTGAAGTGCTGGCTGGCCCTGCCCCCAGGGCACTTATCTTTGGTCAGTGCCTTTTCCTTCTCTCTGGCAGGTTTTCAAAGCCTGAGTGCTTCCAAGGCAAGCCCCTGGGGTGAGGGAGAGGGGACATGCCCTCATGAGGGGGCACCTGGGCTCACAGAGCCTTTTCTCCATCCCCCAACCCCCAATATGGCAGGGAGGCAAGTGGCCAAGGCCTGGAGTGGCTCAGCAGAGCCTGCCCAGCTGGAAGACTCATCCCATTCTCCCTTGTTCTTTCCAACCCCCGAATCAAAACCAAAGACACCACCCCCCATCCCCTGCACAAAACCCTGGCCTGAATGGCTTCTGCCTAAGCTGCAGTTTCTTTGAGGGGAGCTGTCCGGCCCACCGTTTGTCTGGGGCCAAGGAGGCATTTTGTCATGCATGTCTTTCTTTTCTCCAAGACTCCCTCCAAGGAGCCCAGATCCCCAGCCTCTAGTGACAGGCACTTGGAGATGCTGTTCTCATCAATCAGGCTGATAATGAGGTGGCAAATTGCTGTCTTAAAAACCCAGAGAAAAAAGCCAGCTTCTTGGGGAGGTGTCAATAGGAGTGTCAAAAGATCGTCCCCCTCCCCTTCTGGGGGAGCCCTGAAGTTTTCAGAAGAGCCTTGCTGGACAGCCTGAATGGGGCCCTGGCTGTATTATCACTGAGAAAGTTGCACTGACATGCGATTTCCACAAGATACCTCAACCATCCATTTTCCGACTCCCAGAGAGGCTGATGGATCTAGAAGGGAAGGCACAGCTTCTGCCAAGCCCCATAGAAGAGCAGCAGTCTTTGTGAGCTTTGGGTCTCTGGGCCCCAGCCCTGTCTCCTCAACTCCGCAGAGGCTAAGGGTATGACTAATAAGAAATGATATTCGGAACAGCTAGAGCTGCTTGGGAGCCCCCACAGCTGGGGCTCAGGCACTGATCAGGATGGACAGTGGCCTAAAGAAGCAGCCTCCCCCCAGCCTGTGGAACAGGAGCTCACATCCCAACCCTCTTATTCAGCCCCCCAAAGCAGTCTCAGCATCCACTAATGAAATGACTTGGGGAAGTATCGTGATTTGTCCCCACTCAAGACAATTTCTACCTAAACAACATCATATGTAAGATGGGAAATCTAAGCCCAACAACGATAATGACTTCCTTTGTACAGTGCTTGGGGGCTGACAAAGCCCCACATTCATTCCTTCGTTCATGCATTTGTTAAGAGCTTGTTATGGGTCAGGCTCAGTGCTAGGTACAAGGAATTCAGATACACATATAACAATAATAATCCTTCCCCTCAGAAGCTTATATTTCTTTGGGGAAAACAATATGTTGACAGAAATTAAATATAAATATATGCAAAGTAAATTCTGGGAGGTGGGGGGGTCTGATCAACTGATCAATCAAGAAACATTTAGAATGCCCCTCCTGTGTGCCAAACTCAGTAAATCAGTCAGCATAAAGCACCTATGGAGTGTCTAGCACTGCTCTGGGCACTTAAGATATTAACTGAAATGGGTGCAGTTCTAGTCTTCATGGAGCCTATATTCTATTCACAGGTACCTATAAATATATTAAATATGAATTGAAAAGAAACGAGCACCCTCAAAGGACCAGGAAAGGCTTCAGGGAGGAGGTGGTGCTTGAGCTGAGGTTTTGTCCTGAACTAGAGGCAGCAGTGAGGAGATCATGGTGGGATCAGAGTGGGCTTCATGGAGGAAGAGCCACCAGAGGCACCTCAAAGGAAGCCCACATACCATGTGCTGGAGGTAAGAAGGAGTGCTGAGATGAATCACAAGCCAAAAGGAAAGGGGTTTTCTGCCTCCCTGCTCCCTCTTTGTCATTTCCTGAACTCTGCAACACCCTGCCCACAGCTTCATTCCCCTCGCCCCTGGTTTGGCTCAAAATAAAGACCACAGAAGTGAAGGCTGGGAGGGGTCTCAGACATTACTTAGTCCAACCTCTTCCCCCATCTTGAAGGCGGAGAAACTGAGGCTCAGTAGCTTGCCTGGAAATAGCCAGGCTGAGGTTCTCTCATTCCAAATCTAGGGCTCTTTCCTCTGCACCAAAGGGTCAAAATCTGGGCCCATCTCCAAGGTATCTTCAGAGGACTCCAGTGCCCAGCTCTGTGGGAAGTGCTCCGTATGGTGGAGCTGAGGAAAACCTCTCTCCTGGGCAGGGAAAGCCAGAGAAGAAGGAGTGCACCCCTCCCCCCACATTTGTTCTGCCCCCTCCTTCCCCTCCCTGCTCCCTACCCCCCATCTCCACTGCCCATGGGGACCTGGGGCTCTCTTTGCATACCTGTCAGGGCTAGGCATCAGGCCGAGGGAAATGGCAGGAGGACAAAGAAAGCTTGCAAAGTGATTGGCATCCACAATGCATTCAAGCAATTCTTGTTGATCAATGGATTCATCATAGCCCAGGGCAGACGCTAGTCAGTGCTTAATAAGTGCTGGGTCCATCTAATAATGCTTTTCTCCATCACCTGTGCCTCGTTGTAGCCCCAAGAGATAGGTTCTATTTTCATCCCCACGTTACAGATGAGGAAACTGAGGCAGGCAAGAATTGAAGTGACTCCCCCAGAGTCACAGCTGGCCCAAAGCATCACAGAAAGCAGCTGAACCTGAGTCTTTCTGACGCCCAGTAGAGCTGTGCTCTACCTTTCAGCCCACACTACTGTGCCCTTTCTCAGCCCTGGGACCTCGGTCCGTCTCCCAGATTGCCTCACTGGATCACAGAGCCGGCACTGGAAGGGCCCTTAGAGGGTGAAGAAACAGGCCTTCAAAGCAGAGACTTGCCCGATGGGTAGTAGCTGGAGAGCTGGGACTGGAATGTGGCTCCAGCGACAACTCTAACCAAAGACTGAATCGATCCAGCCAGCCCTCTCTGTAACAGACACCAGATGGGGCTGCAAGGGACTGTGTGGATTGGGGGGAGACAGATTTAGGCATAAAAATTGGTGGGGAAGAGAGAAGCCCGGGAGATGGAATCATCATCTTCCAGACATCCAGAAAGGGTCTGGAAGGGGCTGAGATACAAGAATGGTAGAAGAAAGCACTTTACATATGTTCTCTTATTTGATCCTCACAACAAACAGAGCCCTGGGAGATAGATGCTATGATTATCCTCATTCTGCAGAAGGGGGAAACTGAGGCAGGCACTGTTAGGGTCACAAGAGGCTGGATTTGAACTCAGGCCTTCCTGACTCCTGCACAGAACTCTATGCACTTCATCTAGGGTCCGGGTTGGGGCTGGGGCTGGGGAGGTGCAGGGGTGGCTATGCATTTCCTCAGTCAGGCTCCTGGAGAGCCAGTTAGTTACCTGAAGTGCCAGGGCCCCACTTCTTTTTCTTTTTCCTTCCCTTTTAGGATGGCCTTTTGTCATTCCAGTCTCCAGCTTTGTAATACATTTCAGATTGGCCCAGCCAAAAGGGGAAGCCTCAGCTGTTCCCCTGCACCCCCATTCCCCAGCCCCATTGCACCCCGGGCCCAGAGATGTATATTCAGGATGTATGGACAAAGCCTCAGCCTTGGGTCTGGGGGGTCTGTGGGGACAAAGGATTCCCCAGGAACTCCCAGAGGGCATTTCTGGCCACTGGCCACATCAGTAGGGGAAGATGGGTCTTCCTTATAGAGTTCTGTGTGGACTCTCAAGGCTTTCAGACACACTCTGATTTGTCTTTTAGATTGTAAGCTCTTTGAAGGCAGGGTCTGTGTTGACTTTCCCCTGCTCTGAGACAGGGATATACATACTTTCAATGCTTTTCTGAATCTCTAATGTCCAGCATGTGGGAACACCCTCCAACAATGCAGAAAGCAACCCATCAGTGCCTTCTTATCTGGTGTAACTCTTCTGCGTCCTCCCAAAAATTCTCTTAAGAAAAACTCATGTGAACAAGGCAGTGTCTTAGAACTAGGGCTAGAAAGGTGGAGCTGACCCAGGCTCCAATCTCCAGGAGTTTACAATTGTTTGTAGGGACAGAAGGAGGTTAGCACCAGGAAGAATGGACACAATTAACAGGTGGGCTAAATATGCCTAATCTTCGTGATCTTGGACACATCTCTTCAGTCCTCTGGGCCTCAGTCTCTCCATCTGGGAAGTTAGAGGAATGGACAACTTCTGCCTCAGTTTCTGTAACTATAAACCAGGGTAATAACAGCACATGCTTCCTAGGGTTATTGTGAGGATGAAATGAGATAATACCTGGATCCTATGATCCTACCTGAATTACTGTGGTAAAAAGGAGAATTTTAGACAAAGAGCTGGGAGAAGAGTGAGGAAGACAAACTCATTTTCCCCTGATGGGGAAACTGAGGTAAGACTAGAGAAGGCTCCCCTGAGGAGGTGGCATTTGAGTTGGGCCTTGAAGGCGGGGTTAGGGACTTCAGTGGGTAGAGGAGGAAAGGGGGATCCATCCCATATTTGCTAAGCAGCGCAAATGTAGACCACCTGAAGCAGGGGAGGGGGCAGCTAGGAGCCAAATCTGGAGAGCCAGGATGGGGCAAGATGGCAGAGGGCCTTGAATGGTAGGAAGAGTCATATATGCTTTTGTCGTAGTGACTTGTGCTCCACTGTAGTCTTCTTAGCTTTTAATTCCCTGGGAACTTGGAAAAACAAAGGGTGTCACAGTGGGCCCCAGTTTCCTTCACTAGAGGGTTAGGAAGTGGATCCATGATTTCTTTGGTTGTAGGGAACTCTGATCTTGCTATCAGAGATGGGATTCAAAAACAGGGTCCTCCTGAGCCCCTCCCAGCCCACTACCCAGTGCTGTCTTTGTGCACTCTCAAGGTCTCTCTGAAGGACTCTGGAACTGATTTGTGACATGGAAGACACTGGCCCAGGACTGCCTCGCATGGCGTGCCCACACCAGAGAAGGGGCTGTGCTCTCAAGACAAAGCAGAGTGGAGAGAGCTCAAGAATCACAGGATGAGCCAGTCTGGGATATCCAGCCCTAATGTTCACACGGCTATTTGTGCCCGACCTGTGGGAGGGCATTGGAAGCTCCTAGTGCACACATTCAACTTGATTTACCACAGTGACATCGTCTTGGTCCACTTCGAGAACAAAGGCCTACAACCAACCAAGGGACTGAAGCAGATGGATGACCTCTGTACATCCCCATGAGACACACAAATCTCTAATTAGCACAAGTCACTCACACAGGATACAGAACTGTAAAAAGCAGACCCTTTGCAGGTGGGCTAGATTTGAACCCTGAGGCCAGCATCCTGCCCCTTTCTACCTCAGCTCCCAGCCTGGGCAGCTACTCTCCATGTTCAGGATCTTGAGGCCATTCAGGGTCCTCAGGCTCCAACTAATCAGTCAGCTAGCATCCCTCACAGTACATTAATGTGCTAGGTACTTGTGATAAGGGATTGCTATTGTTCAGTCATGTCTGACTCTCCATGACCCTAAGTTGGAGGTTTTCTTGGTGAAGATACTGGAGGGGTTTGCCATTTCTTTCTCCAGCTCATTTGACAATTAGGAAACTGAGGCAGAGTGAAATGACTTATCCAGGGTCACACAGTACATATCTGAGGCCAGATTTGAATGCAGGAAGATGAGTCTTCCTTACTCCAGGCCTCCTGCTCTGTGCACTATGGCCCCCCCTAGCTGTGATAAAGACTGGAATCTTTCAAAGAAAGATTGCA
The DNA here is from genome assembly GCA_011680675.1 of Gymnobelideus leadbeateri. Taxonomy (NCBI): domain Eukaryota; kingdom Metazoa; phylum Chordata; class Mammalia; order Diprotodontia; family Petauridae; genus Gymnobelideus; species Gymnobelideus leadbeateri. The sequence goes on along the minus strand of WOXC01011741.1, from coordinate 28,128 downwards.
TCCTTCTAACAGAATGTGAGTTCATGGAGGGCAGGAAATGTTTCATTTTGTCTCTATGTCCCCAGTGTTTAGAACAGAGCCCTGGACATAACAGGAGCTTCAGATATGTTTGCATAACTGTATTGCATTGACAACTTAGCCTTGATAAGGTTCAGGAGTGAATTCATGTGTTATAGGAAAAAAAACCTACTCATATAAAAGTTTAAAGCTAGCAATTTATGTTTTTCTCTCATATATGCAGATGATTAGAGAAACTTGTTAGAGGTTTTCCAGTTAATTGGAAAGCCATGGTTGAGTGTGTCAATTTTGTACTCAGTGGGACCAAAGCTGAGGACCACTCCTAGTCCCAGGTTAGCTTCCCCAGCCCTCCCCCACCCCCCTAGTGCACCCCTGAAAAGCCTAAAGAACAGCTGGGACAAGCACCCCAGGCTCTTGGAAGCTCTTTTCTTCAGAAGGTGCAGAAAATCAGAGAGGAAGGAGGGGGGGTATTTATATGAAAGGAGGGTTTTTTCCCTTTCAAAAAGATTCAAGTCAATTTGGCAAACATCAAGTGACTGTTATGTGTTAGAGAGCTGAGATAACAAGACAGGGAAGAGGCCCTAGCTACCCTCAGAGAGCTTCTATGGGGCTGGGCAGAGGAATGAGGATAGAGACTAGTAAATAACAACGTTTTAAAGAAATGATTCAAAGAAACATCAAGAGGGGAGGAGAAACATGGTGGAATGAGAAGCCTTTTGGAGGCAGTGGGAGCCCAGCTGTACTTTGCAGGGAGCTAGAGTTTTAGGAGGTAGTGAGAAAAGGAGGTGTCATTCTAGGTGTGGGGGTGGTTTCTTTGGCCACTGGGGCAATTAGACAGTCATGTTCCAAAGCAGCTGCAATCTGTGGTGGCAGAGGGTGTGGGGTGCAACTTGATGGGATAGACCAAGTGTAGTGTTTGAAGTATCCCAGTTTCCTCTTTTGTTACATGGGGACAAGAATATTTGAACTCCCTCCCTGCCTCTAGACCAGAGCTACTTCCAGAGCCCCAGGTCTGTGTGTCTGCATTCGGCTTGTGCAGATAGCTACCCTTAAGTTGGAACAAGGGATTATGCCATGACCACCCCCTGGGGTTTGGTTCTGGGCTGGGTCAATAGTCAGGCTCAGCAGGGCATACTGGCTAGGACTGAAGACCACAGGCTCTGCTCAGGCTGAGAGATCGAAGAGACCTAGGGTGTGTCTGGTTCAACCTCTGCATTCTGCAGATGAAGATACTGAGGGACAAAGAGGTTAAACAACTTTGGACAAGTCAGAGCATGGGCAGGGCGGATTCGAACCCAGGTCCCTCTCCTCCAAATCCAGACCTACAGATAGGCAAAGTCTGTACTTGGCACAGTGCCTGGCACATAGTAGGCAATCAACGACTGATCATTTTGGCGTGGATGGGAGCCAGGAATGTCTCCTGTCCTTGAGGGAGCTGGCCCAAGCAATGTCACCCAAGTCAGGTGGAGGGATTTGGAAGAGGGGATTAGTGCCACTCCCCTGGGCAGCCCCCTTTCAGGCCTGGGAATTGCTGTGACAGATCAAAGGACCTGCTGGGGGAGGCCAGGTACCCATGAAAGCCCAGGCACCAAAGCCCCTTGTCTGGGGATGCCATTAAGGGACTCACCTCTTGTGGGAAAAGTCATGCTTTGTCTGCATAAAAGGGCCCCCCATTACAAGACAACCTGTGGGTTCTTTGATGTGCCCATGTTATCCTCTCTCAAGGCTTTTGTGTGTCAGCCCCGAGACTGGCGGGGCCCTTTGGGCAGAAGTGCCCTGGCTGATGGCCACATCAAATGAGACCCCCCTGCCCAGTGCAAGCCCACAAATGACCAGGAGCAAATTCCAGTTCCGCTCACCGCTGGCCACACAGGCTCCCCAGTCCCCTTCTCTGTGACTTCCCACCATGGATCAGGTTACCTAGGGGAGCTTCAGGATCCAGAGATTGGCTGTACTTACCAGGTTGTCTGTCATTCAGCAGGCACAGTTCTGCCTGGAGCTCTGCCTCTGAGTTGGCCTGGTCAGCAGGGACAGTGGCCTGAGCTGGGAACAAAATGGCCCCCATGGCTCACTGTGGCCCCAAAGCAGGCTTCCCATCTTGGTTGGCTCCCTAGCCCACAGTGACTGTGCCAGGTTCAGTGTGCAAACCTCACTGCCATCCCTGACTTTCCAATGCCCAGGCTGGGACCTGACCTGGAGCTCTTTCTCCCAGAGCAGGCCAGTTAATACTGACTTACTGAAGATATGAAGAAACAAACTGACCTGCCCAGGATCCCCCAGAGGCAGCCAGGATCCTATGCACATATCACCCCCTCCCCAAGGCTCTTAGGTACCTAATGCAGAAAGGGAGCCCCATGGGCTTAGAGGAAGGAACACGGCAGCTCACTGGAGCATGGAGAAGTGGAAACTTGCCTGGACACTCAGGAACTTTGTGGCTCTGGCCAGGTGGCTAGACCCTCGAGTCTCAGTTTCCTTTTGTGAAAAATGGGGGTAGTGAGAGCATCACTCTCTTCTCTCAAGGGGTTTTGGGGAGAGAGTCATTGTGCAAACCATGAAGTGCTATAAGAGTAGGAGACAATATAAGAACCAGCAATGACATTTACAAAGATTTGCAGGAGCTTTACAGGCTGCCCATCACCTGACAACGAGCAGCCAAAGCCCCTGGCCTGGAGTCGGGAACCCTGATTTTAAATCTAGCCCCGGACACTTCCTGGCTGTGTGACCCTGGACAAGTCAGTTAACCTCTATTTGCCTCAGTTCCCTCAATGGTAAAATGAGGATTATGACAGCACCAATCTCCCAAGGCTGGTGTGAGGAGAAAATGTGATCATTCTTGTAACGTGCCCAGCATGGTGCCTGCACACAGTAGGTGCTCTATAATTGCTTAGTCCCTTCCCTTCCCTCCTGAGCCTCATAGCTGGCCCAAGGGATGGGAGGATGGGCTCTACAGAGATGACTTTCTGGCACAGCACAGACCCTTTATGGCTTAGTGAATGGTCTTTGAGAACTAGAGTGTCCCAAAGTCTCTTCCCCTCTCCAGCCAGGCTGGTGCCACCCATCCCACAGTTATACAGGCTGGCCCTTGGAGCCCAGATCACGAGGTCACCAAGCTACTCCTGGCAGGGAAATGGGGGCCCATCAAGACCAAATCTAACTTTACAGAGAAGAGAACCAAGGCCCAAGGGGGTCTGACCATATTCCCAGGGTAGCCTAGCTCCCCAGGGGCAAAGGCCAGACAAACCCTGGCCTCCTCTCTTGACTCCAGAGTCAGCACTTGCTCCCCTGGGCCTTGGGGGGTCCCAGGAGCACTGTCCCTCTCAGTCCATCACTCAAGGCCATTCTATCTGGGTGGCACCTGTCAGATCTTGGGCACCCTTGGCAGATGTTACTCTGTAAGATACTAGAATAGGGTGTCAGTGGAGGCCATGCTTGACAAACTTTAAAGTCCTGTAGCTTGGAACAAGTGTCACACACCCAAAAACAAGAGATGTAGGTTGTGTGTGTTTGTGTATGAGAGAGAGAGAGAGAGAGAGAGAGAAAGTTTCTATGACATTCAGAGAACGGGTACAAATGCTATTATCTCAGAGCTGGAGCTTCCTCTGGGAGGGAAGTATTATTACCATTAGGAATCCCATTTTACAGATGGAGAAACTGAGACCCAGTGGGCAAGAAGTGGCAGAAGTGGGTGGGATTTGAATCTGAGGCTTCTGACTCCAAGGTCAGTAATGTCTCTGATGTATGGCACTGTCCACTGATGGAGAACATGTTGGATTTAGATTGTGTCCTGATGTACTGAGACTTGGCAAACAGGAGGAGCTGTTATCAGCCTCTGGAGGGCCTCTAGGCCTTAGAAAACAGAAAGTCAAATGCTTTTTGACTGATAGGATCTGATCCCTTGCTAAGCCTTCCAGGATCCCAGTGACCCATAGAGCTGGACCCCTTCCTCCCCCACACTGGAGTACACACACTTTGCTCTGAAGCCTAGGAGAGCCATGCGGCTGTCCTGATACAAGCAGTCTCTCCTCTGGGCCAGCATCACAGGCCAGGAAATAAGGGAACTGACTATGGTAAACTGAGTCAGGATCCAAATAAAGAAGGCCTTCCTGATAACCAGGGCTGGCTCAAGAAGGGGCTCCCTTGGAAGGGAAGGCCTTCCCCTTCCCTCCAGGGCTCTAAGTACAGGTTGAATGACCATTTGCCAGGGATGCCGGAGCACAGATTCTTATTTGGGTACTAGAGATGCTATAACAGGTTTTGTTGAGCTTGAACAGGGTAGACTTGGAGATCCCTTCTCACTCAGAGACCCTTAGCCCACTGGAAAGAGCACTCGATTCAGAGTCAGAGGACCCATGTTTGGATCTCAGCTTTACTCCTTTTTGCCTGCATGTCTTTGGGCAAGTGACCTTTCTCTAACCTCTTAGTGACTCAGTTTCTTCACCTGTAAAATTAAAGTGTTGCACTCCATGGCCTCTGAGGTCCTTTCTCTCTCACATCTATGAATGCCTATGAGCTCCGGAGGTGGAATTGGGCGCCTCCTAGTGGTGTGTGGTCAAGGGGCTTCAAAGACCTTCCTGAAATGCACTCTGTGACAGAAAATTTCAGTAACTAGATTAGACAGCAAAGGATTTAGACCTAGATTTACCAAGGATGTACACACACATACACACACACTCACACATACTCACACACACATACACACACTCACACACATATACACATACACACACACTCACATACATACACACACTCACACACACATACACACACATACACACACACTCTCACACACACATACTCACACACTCACACACATACACACACACACACACACACACACACACAAACCCTGCTCTCCGTGTTCAGGTGCTCAGAAATATTTTCTGCCCACACCCATTCCACCATGGACAAGGGAGGAGGAAGAGGCTGGGGAAATAAGCCACTCAAGCTCACGCAGTTACCTTAGATGCAGAGCTTAGACTCAAAGCCAGCTCCTCTGACTTCCAACACCTTGCACTTTCCATTAGGTGGTGGTGGGTTCACTGTCTCCAGAGGAACACTGCGACAAACCACACTTGCTATGGAAAGGGTTGATCATTTTAACAAGGTTTCAAGCTCTAAAGCTATCATCCTTGACATTAGTTATTGAGCTAAGAAGCAGGACCCCCATGAATGAGCTGAGTATCCATAGGAGAACAGAAGGGACAAGATCCAGGGCAGGGCAGCCTCCCTAAGTCCAGAGAGAATGGCCAAGGAGTAGAGGATGATCAGAAAAAGTGGGGGGCTCAGGACCAGTGAGTAAAGCCCTGGGCACTGAAGAATTTGGGAGAGAGCTGAGGGAAAGGAGGAAAAGAAGCTGAGAAAGGGAGGTCCTGAGAAGGCAAGCTTTGCCTGTTTTACAGATGAGGAAACTGAGGTAGTGAGAAAAGAAATCACTTGGCCAAAGTTGTTTAAGCAGTGAGGAGGCAGAGCCTCGTGGGGAGGAGCTGTGGGGGCGGGGAGCTCTGAGCAGGCCTTAGGGTTTTCAGCTTCGTACCAAGGCCCTCCTCACTCCATCTCACTGGCCCCCTGCAGGGTCACATGAGACCCCCTTCTGCCCATTCCCTTTTCCTATGGGAAGTGAAGCTGGGCTGGGTCACAGTCTGGACCCATAACCCCACAAAATGATTAGCTAGGAGTTTACTATCAATGGAAAACAACTACTCCTTTGGTAAAAATGCAGATTTTAAAAAGAAGAATAGTATTTTCCACAATGTGAGTCAGTCAGTAAACATTTATTAAGCACTTATTATGTGCCAGGCACTGTGCTAAACATTGGTGATACAAAAAGAGGAAAAAGATAATCCCTGCCCCCAAGTAGTTTACAGTTTAATGGTAGAGATAACATGCAAACATATATAAAGTAAACTATACACAGGATAAATAGGAAATAATTAACAGAGGGAAGCATTGGAATTAAGATGGGCTGGGGAAGGCTTCCTGGAGAAGGTGGGATTTTAGTTGGACCTTAAGGAAGTCAGTAGGAGGAGATGAAGAGGGACACCTTCCCATGGGGGGCAACCAGAGAGAATGCCCAAAGCTAAGAGAGGGAATGTCTTCTTAGGAAGAGCCAAGAGACTGTATAACTAGATGAGAGAGTATGTGTCAAGGAGTAAGGTATTCAAAGACTGGAAAGGTAGGAAGGGGCTGGGTTTTAAAGGGCTTTGAAGGTCAAACAGAGCATTTTGTATTTGCTCCTGGAGGAAATAGGGAGGCACTGGAGTTTATTCGGTAAGGGGATGACACAGTCAGACCTACACTTTAAGAAAACCACTTTAGCTGCTGAATGGAAGACAGATTGGAGTAGGGGAGTGACTGAAGGCAGGCAGACCCACCAACAGCTAATAAAGTAGTCTAGGAATGAGGTGACGAGGGTCTGCATATTGGTGTAGGAGAAGCCTCAGAGAAGAGAAGGGGGTATGTTTGAGATGCTGCAGAGGTGAAATTCAGCAGAGATGTTGCAGTGGTGAAATTGACAAGAGATACTGAAGAGGTGAAATCCACCAAAGATGTCAGAGGTGAAATAGACAGGTGTTGGCACCATATTGGACAGGGGAGGGACTGGGAGAATGATGGTGCCCTTGACAGTAATAGGGAAGGTAGGAAGTGGTGGGGGTGGGGCAGACAAGGTTTAAGGGGAAAAATCATGAGTTCTGTCCAAGTTGCATTTCCTCATTTGATGGTAAACCCCTTAAGTGCAGGGCCTGTGGGGTTTTCTTCATCTTTGTATGGAGTGCAAACCTAGAGTTTGATGTACAAGAAATCCTGAATCCATGATGGATTTAATGCTGCAATTACTTCAGCGATTGACATCACTAATGACACTCTGGTGATTCAAGTGTCTGGAGACTTGGGTTCAAATCCCAGCTGACCCCTTTCTAGCTATATGACCTCTCTGAGACTGCTTTGTAAAAATAGGGGAGGGGGGCTCAGGGGAGGGATGGGCTTCTCCTGTGCTGCCTCCCCTGGTGGGTGGGAGGAGAAAAGGCTCTACCCCATAGAGCAAGAGAAAGGAGACACACTTGACTCAAAGGGCCAGACTCTGCTTGGGTCAATAGATCCACAGGGGGGACCCAGAGGGGTTGGGAGTCTGCAGTGCCCTCCAGAGGCCAGGTGGTCCTAGCTGCTTTGGGTTCCCTCAGCCCTGCTGGGCAGGCCTAGCCGCTTGGGTCCCTTTGTTCAATTACAAAGCTTCCTCTGAGGAAGTGGGCCTACTTATTTTGCCCAAGGCCTGGGACCTTTTTATGTCCACCACCGATGGGTCTGAAAGTCCCTCCCCTGGAGCAGGTCAGCCCCTGCTTTCATCCCAAGCAGGCTTTCTGCTGGTTTGCAAACAGGACAGGGGAAAGGACTTATTTTGGGAAAATTAGCCCCAACCTACCACTTAGGGCGGAATCCGGGCTAATTGGAAAGGCCCGCTCAGTTTCTTAATTTAGCCATTTATTAGACTGGTTTTCACCAGAATTAACGGCTGAGCCCAGGGAGCGGCTCATTTTGGTGTACACCCTGGTGTCCGCTCCAGCAATTTGGACATGATTAAAGGCCCAGCCTCAGCCCCCGGACTTAAATACACCTTTCAGAGTGGGTGTCAGGCTCCGCAAGGCAGGCCCTCGGCGCCCAGCCCCAACCTGCTGAGAAGGCTGTTCAATGGGGGTCTCTGCTTTGGGTTCCCCTCCCCGCTGGGGTCCAGTGGGCTCTGAGGCCCATCACCTGCTCAGCACAGGTCAGTGCCCAACCTGGAAGTTAAGGAGTTGTGGGAGCTAGGCTTAGAAGGATGAAGGATGATGTGCGCCCCTGGATACCTTCAGAGGGTTAGGCTGGGAGGAATCTTGGAGTCCAACTGCCTCCTTGTCTGGTATAGGGGGTTCCAGAGAGGGGTCACAAAGTATCAGAGCTGGAACTGGAACATAAAGGTCCTGAGGCCCCCCTGCCACTGCCCCCCAGCCCGGTCCTGTGTCCTTGTTGTTGAGCTACACTGCCTTCTCCAAGGCAGATTTTTCTACACAGGATTTTGATCTGTTGTTCAATCAAGTGGTAATATGAGATGTGGGCATAATGTAGGGAGAAAATGCTTCTTCCTTTAAAACATACGCACACAGAAATGTGACCGTCTTCACCCAAATGAGTGTAGTTCCTTTCCAAGTGTCCCCATGGGAGGTTGCACATTTATTCAATTTAAGTTCTACATTTATTGAGTGCCTACTGTATACAAGACATTAGTGAGTATTGGGATCACAGGGCTCTGAAGGCAGATCCCAAGGGGGACTCCCCAAATTGTTCAGAGCCATAGCCATAGCCACTAGCCTGAGTACATAGCCTTCTGAGGACAACCTCATTTCTTTTAAGTGCATGAGTATTGGTGGATTAGTGAGTATGCCTCACAGGGTGCTCTCTGTCCCAACTGAACATCTGAGAGTTCAGTAGACACCTGAACTATCTGGAGGAGAAGGCCCTCCAAGCATGTCTGGGAGGCTGATTTGACTCGAGTGCTAGATATGAGGGTGAGCATGTCAGTCAACCTAGAAAGAGAACCTGGAACCATACTGTGAAGGGCCTTAACCACCAAACAAACAATAGGGAGTCAGAGAAGCTTCTTGAGCTGGGGAGTGACATGGGAAGGCCTACACCTTAGGATAATAACTGACATTTGAGCAATATTTGACATACGTGATTTAATTTGGCCCCAGTAACAGTTTGAGACATGATGTTGATCTTGATGGTCATAGTGGTAACATAGCCTTCCTCTATGGATGATGAAGGTTGGCCCCAAGGGCTCAGCCACCTGGAGACCTTGAAGTGAGAGGCTTGAACCTAGATCTCTCTGCACCAAGGCCATCTCTCATCTCCCACATTAGGCTGCCTTTCCAAGGCAAGGCTTGAAGGCAGAATTAGTTCCTAATATACAGGAGAGGAAATGGTTAAGCGATGCCCATTTAGAAGGCCTCAGAGGCAGGATCTGAACCCAGGTCTCCCTGACTCCAGGCCAGGCATGCTATCCACTCTGCTCCTCTTAGTAGGGATAATGTCTTCACTTTACCCTTGGGTGATGGCTTTTTTTCCAGGAAGTGGAAGATACAAAATTCCCTAAGAAGAACAAGGCAGAGCTGGTCCCTTTGTTGGAATCTTGCCTCTGATAATTACTAGCCAACTGACTCTCCCCTTGCTGGATCTCAGTTTCTTCCTCCATAAAATGGGGAATTTAGACTGGGTGCACATCAAGGTCTTCCCCAGCCCTCAGTCTTATCATCCCCCCACCCTGGAGAAGCCTCCACTCTATAGGCAGGCAAGCCCCAAAGCTGCCAGCCCCATACCCTCAGGGCAAAGGTCTTCTGGAGCAGCCCCTACTGGAAGCCTACTGCAGGGTGAGGAATGTAGCATCCAGGTGTGGTGGATGGATCTGCCTGGGACCCAAAATCCATTTATTGTTCTCAGACTTTCAATGCCCACCCCTCTTTTGTAGCCTCTGGTGCTGGCTGGCAAATGGCAGTAATGGGGTGGGGGGTCAGGAGGGTTAATCTCTGGCCTCCTGGGAGATTTATGGGGGCTGTTGCCAGCAAGGTGACTCCTCAATGATGGGGGCTGCTTTGATGAAGGGTCAGAGCCCCAAGGTTTCTGGGGCATTTAGCAGGGGGGTGTCAGGATGGAACTGCTGCCCAGATTACAGCCCCCCCATGCATTTTATGCTCCTCTCTGCTCCCTTTCATCCCTTCCCCTTACAGCCCTTTGTGAAATCCCCCCCCAAAAAAAAAGAACTATAGGAGGGAATGAGGGCCAACCGTTCCCTGACCTGCTTCTGCTGATCATAGCCTGTGATAGGCAGGAAGTGGGCACACCCCAGATCCATGCACGGCTAAGGCCACCTAAAGAGGGCTGGCAGGAGAAGATTCAAATGAATGCCTCCTAGGTCCAGGCTGCCTTCTGTCTCTGGGAAATACCTCTGTCCAAAGACACACTCCCTGACCAAAGGACCGTGACTACTGTCTCTGTACAATGAGTAAACTGAGGCCCAGAGCACTGGTCTGTTCCAACACTCTCAGTGGGTGTTGCATGTGCACAGATTTCCAGGTCGAGAAGCGGGGTAGGCTTTGTCTGCCTTGCACAGGAGCACAGGGATATCTGTGACTTATTTGTATCTTTTTGAATTTTATCTTCTTTGGCTAAAATGTCCTTGATAATGTCATAAAGAACATAAATATCCACTGCTTGAGGGAGACAGACTCCTAATGGCAAAGGCATACCCCCCATCCTTTCCTGGCCCCCAAGAGTTCTGTGGAGAAGTGATTTAGTGGAAGGAGGACTGCGCCAGGGACCTGGACACGTGAAAGAGTCCAGAAGGCATGGATGGCAGTAACCAATGGCCTACTCTAGAGCTGCACTGAAACCCACAGATAACAAGAGTATCAGAGGCAGGCGGGTCTGTAGGGAGATGCACACAACTTCCATAGAGGACAACTGAAGGCAATAGAGGAGGATTGGTTTGTGAACACTGGATGAAGGGTGGAGCATCAATCTACCCAAGGAGGTCTGAGAAGTCAGCAGTCCCAAGTCATCGGAAAAGTTACTCCTGGGTCATATGTCCAGCAGGAGAGAAGGATTTAGTGAATTCACAAGTTGTATTTCTATGTCTAGTCTATGCATCTAGTACTATGTTATGTATATATTAATGTGTGTTAATGAAAAATGTATTCCACAAGCTGTTTACCTGAGTGAGATCTTTTGTCCTGATTTCACCCCTTGGTTTTAGACCTTTGAAATTTCTTCTAGTCCTAAGTCTCTGATCCTATCTTTGACTAAGCAAAGCTAGGGATCAGTTTTGCAAGTACTAGATTGAGGAAAGATGGCTAGACTACAGTTTGTCTGAAAAAGATCTGAGGGTTCTAGTGAACTGCAAGACCAATGTGAGTCAACAGCCAAAAGAAAAAGCTGCCAGAGAAAGCCAGAGAGATCTTACATTTTATTAAGAGAGGCATCATGTCCAGAACTGGGGACTGGTCAGTCTCCTGGTCAGACTCCAGGTGGAGAATTGGGTTCAGTTCTGGACACCCCTTTTTAGGAAGGACATTTGTAATTTGGAGAACACCCAGAGAAAGGCAGCAAGGATAGTGAAGGACCTCAAGTTAGGGCCATACAAGAAGCGCAGACAGAAGAGATGATTCAGAGAGGACACAGCAGTAGCTTCCAACTACCTAATGGGTGCTCGTACAGAACAGGGATGGGGATCAGGCATATTCTTTTGGCCCCAGATGGAAGAACAAGAAACAATGGTTAGAAATTCAAAAAGGCAGTTTTAGACTCATACAAGGCAGGAGCTGCCCCAAAGTAGAAGGAGCTGCTTCAGGAAGTAATGAGTTCCCCTTCCCTGGAGGTCTCTAACCCACTGTTTTCTGATTGTTCCTTGGGATGTTGAAGACAGAGTACTAATTCAGCTGTGGGTTGGCCTAACTTTGAGGCCCCTTCAACCTTGAGAGATTCTATAATTCATCTGTAGAAGAGCTGATCTTTGGCCTTTACCACTCCCTGCCATACCAACCCAGAATGTGATTATAAGGTGTCAAACTAACTGTAAAGAGACAGATATGGAAAGGCAGTCATTTGAGGGAAGAAGGATATCCAAGAAACTATACTCCTGGTAGCAGAGGGGGGAAAGCCAGCTATGGAGAAAAGTATACTCTAAGACACAGGCTAAGCAACCCACCTAGCAAAGATGCTATATTCAAGGGAATCTGGATGAAGATTGGGAAGGGGAAAGACAGAGAGAGAGAGAGAGAGAGAGACAGACAGACAGACAGACAGAGACAGAGACAGAGACAGAGACAGAGAGACAGAGAGAGACAGAGAGACAGACAGAGACAGAGACAGACAGAGAAAGAGAGACAGCCAGAGACAGAGACAGAGACAAAGAGAGGCAGAAACAGAGAGAGGACTTACTGTACTACGAGGAATCATGGGTTGCCTTTGCCATACATATATCCTGCATATGAGCCTCACTATCATTATACTTGAAATCTGAACCTATCTTCCAATGGACATTTTGTTTATTTATAGGAGAGTATGCCTCAGGTTGGGGAGTGGTTTTAGCTTTTCTCTTTTCTATCTTAATAAATACCTTTGCTAAAAGCTAAATGTGTATACTAGCTGATTACTAATGGGAAGCACAACAGTAGGGGCTCATGAGCTATAATATCAGAATTACAGTCCCATGGAGCTATCTGTAGAACCCAAGGAAGGTGGCTGCTCTAAGGGGAACAGGTTACTCTGCTAGTGTGCATGCACATTTGAGAGAGACAAAGCATCTAAGGTGCCTAAAGAACTGATCTTGCAAAAGCAGGTAAATGCTGAATATATGGGAGTCAGTCTTCTACAGCCTGTGTTGAGGGAAGGAATGAGGAACAGAGGCTGTTTGTCTCCTGTTTTCCTAAATGGGTTTGATTGGATAGGAAGCAGAGCAAAGGGCCAATCTGCATTTAATTTTTGAAGGAAAACATTTGATGGATATGTCTTCCCTTAGGTAATTAATGCCTCAGTGCCAGTGGTCAGCATGTGGCTCAGCTTAGCTGGGCCATGTCTCTTTTCTTAGAGTTGGAAGCAGACCTCCCATTACCCTGTATCTCTAAGCCATTAATTTATGCCAACTGGGACATTCCAAAGCTTCTGAGCAGTTATTCAATATCCTAAGCTTTCCAAGAATTTCCCCCATCACCAGCTAGATTCCATTATCCTGCTCAGTCCTCCCAAGGGGCACCAAGAACGCACACACTCCTGCTGAGCCGATGTGCCTTGTGCATGTGTCTGGACTACCTTGGCCTTCGTTTTTCTCTGGAAGTGCAGAACTTGAGATGAGAGCAGAATCAATTTCTGCTTAGAGACGTCTTTCAAGACGAGCCCTATAATTTCAATCCACTCATTCATTCCATGGGCATTCAGGGAGTGTGCAGGGTCATTGGGGGGAAAGCAAAAGAGACCAATGTGATGGGACAACACCTTCCAGGTCCCTCATGGGCCAGGGTGAAAGATAAGACACATACACAAACAGCTGCAGTCCTAGGCAACGTCCAAGAAGGGCAAAACGTGGTGGGTGGGAAGGGGAGGAGAGATCATTCTCAGCCCGAGTGACGCTTAATGAAGCAGTTTGTTTCAATGACAAGGGCATCATACACCAGGAGTCCGGGAATGAGGCTCTGAGGTCCAGCACCCTAGTGTCACCACTTACTAGGGGTCTTCCCTTGGTGAATTGGAGCCTCAGTTATCTTTTCTATAAGATGTGGACCAAAAAAAGGCTTGTCATTCTGGCCTTCCCCAGCCCACCCTCACCCCTCCTTTGTCTGGTGCTCAATAAAATAACTACAGAATGCCACATAATCTCAGTGTTGAGAGGGATGTCTGATGCCCATGAATCAGAATCCCTTGTAGAACATTCATAACTCGTGTCTGTCCATCCTCCCTCTGGCACTTCTAGTGATGGGGAGCTCACTACCTCCTAAGACATCCCAATCTAATTCTGGACCACTGCTTGTGAGGAAGTTGTTGGGTTTTTTCTCATATCAGTTGAAACCTCCCTCTCTGCGCCTCCTCACTCTAAGCCTTGCTGTTGGTTCTAAGGACAAGGAGCTCCCTCATACATTTGGGGGCCCTTTAAGACACTTGCTGTATCCACTAACCCTGAGTCTTCTCCTCTTCAGGTTGAACACCTCAGTGTCCTCATCTGGCAGGAATTCCATACCCTTCCTTAATCTGGCTGCCTTCTTCTAAATGTTCTCCAGCTTCTCAATGTCCCTCCCTAAGAGTGGCACCCAGAAGGGAGCCCAACATCCTGAATGTAGCCTGCCAGGGAGAGAGGATAGTGAGCCTTACACCATCATAGCTTGTACTGTGGTGATTATAAGGCAGTTTACATACTGCATACTGTTTACACATGGGTGACATACTCATATTTGTAAGGATTAGGGTGATGTGTGTGTGTGTGCTGTCTAAATAGATAAATATGACAGGGAAAGATAGCATCTGAGGTCTAGCCCACTGTCAGGAGACTAGTTTTGGGAAGGAGTCGGTGGGGTCTAGGACAACAGAGGTCAAGTGACCTTTCCTAGAGCCAAGAGGGGAATCTGGCTAGAATTATATTGATTTATCCCCCTCAGATATCCTAGTCAAATTATATGATGTCTGTGCATTCAGAGTAAGAGCTCCTTCCCCAATCATTCTTAGCTTACACTCATCAGCTTAGCTTTTCCACCAAATACCATTTACACAAAAGACCATCGCACATAGCAATGGTAAATAAATAAATTTATACAAGCAAACAGAAATTGGAGAAATTGTATGGATTAGACTCTACCAAAGAATAAATAATAGCATTTGAGCTCTTCAGCCAGGATTGAGCTAAAATTTCTGCTAAAGCCATGAGATGGAATGGTCTCGCCCAGGGGAGTTCCACTCTCAGCAGTCTCTAGAATATCAAGGCCCCCTAGTCCAGTAATATGATGGGGTATCGTTTTATAGAGAGCACGTACCTGACACTAAGGGCCACAATTACATCGCCATCTTTTTTCTCAGTTCCCACCCTGGAGCTCCTTTCTCCAGGGGTGTCTTCAAAGTATCTCTCCAGAGTCTACAGCAAAGTGAAGGAAAGCTCCTTTGCAGATACTCAGCATCAATCTCAGAGTTTCTCTGAGTGTAATTGGGAGTCAGGTCTCTTTCTTTATACCCACTGGGCTGGCCCCTCCCAGAGCTACCCTAGACTCGGACCCCAACTCATGGGCTCCTCCCAAAAGACGGAAGTTAGAAGATCATGGAATTGTAACTATGGCCTGTAACTATGTATACCTGCCAGCCACCCCCAGCATCCCACGTTGTCTTGTACCTTAGGTGTCTAATTCAGGGATCAATGGTTCTGACTTTGGGACAAAGTATGCTGTTTAAAAGGCAGGAACATCTTTGACCCAGCAATACCATATCTTGGGCTGTATCCCAAAGGATCATGGAAATGGGAAAAGGACCCACATGTACAAAATATTTATAGCAGCTCTTTTTGTGGTGGCAAAGAAGTAGAAATTGAGGGGATGCCCATTAGTTGGGGAATGGCTGAACAAGTTGTGGTATGTGAATGTAATGGAATACTACTGTGCTGTAAGACATGATAAGCAGGAGGATTTCAGAAAAAAACCTGGAGAGATTTATACGAACCGATGCTGAATGAGTGGGGCAGAGCCAGGACAACATTGTACACAGTAACAGCAACATTGAGTGATGACCAACTTTGATAGACTTAACTCTTCTCAGCAATGCAAGAATCCAAGACAATTCCAAAATATTCATGATGGAAAATGTTGCCCACATCCAAAGAAAGAACTGTGGAGTCTGAATGCAGATTGAAGCACACCCTTTGCTCGCTCTCTCTTTTCTTTTCTTTTCTTTTCTTTTCTTTTCTTTTCTTTCTTTCTTTCTTTCTTTCTTTCTTTCTTTCTTTCTTTCTTTCTTTCTTTCTTTCTTTCTTTCTTTCTTTCTTTCTTTCTTTCTCATGGTTCATTCCATTGGTATAATTCTTTGCAACATGACTAATGTGAAAATACGCTTAATGTCAATGTATATGGAGAGTCTCTATCAGATTGCATGCCCTTCGAGGGGGGAAGGGGAGAAAAATTTGGAACTCAGCTTGTGGAACTGAATGTTGTAAACTAAAAATAAATAAACCAGGAAAATAAGTGAATGTCTAAACAAATGAATAAGGCAGGAAGGGAGCCAGGATGCGGCCATTTCAGTGGCACTGACCTCTCAAAGCCTTGGTTTACTATAAGTCTTGGTTTGATCATTATCTGGAAAGGGAAAAGCCAGCACTCAGAGCTAAAAAGAGGGATAAAGGGAAGAGGCACCAGGAAGAACCTTCGGATCTCGGGACACAAGCTCCTATGGGGAAAGAGACCCTGGGCATAAGGGGCCAGGAGGGGCCGGTGAGGACGAGAGCGCGGTGGGGCCAAACCAAGGAGGAATCCAGTCAGTCGTGTGGATGGCTCAGTATCCAGAGGATTTGAAGAGGACTTCCCTTTGGCCGAATCACAGCTGCTACTTTAGAGTCTGAACTGCGCAAGTGCGAGAAGAAAATGAAGATTCAATGAAGAGAAATGACGGCACAATTAAAAAGGGAATTTAAGATATTCCGCCTCCGGCACAGCTAAAGCGCGTGGAGACGGGGCGTTGGCGGAGGCGTTATGTGAACAATTGGAACAGGAATTTGGTTCGTTAGCGAAAGGAATCACATGGTTCTTCAGTAAAAGAAACGCATACCTATATGTATGCACACACATCTCTAATGTTTCTATATCTAAATCCCACAGCTACGGACACAGAGACATGGGCCATTGGAACGGAGTCCTTTTTCTTCTCAGATGAATTCGTTGGCAGGAGTGGAATTACCTTGGGCATCAAGTAACCTAACCGTGAGTGACGGTACAAATGCAGGCGAGCTGTCCCCCTCCCCCACTCTGTCCTCAACTCCGGGAACATTCATTTGGATGATGGGAAGTGAGCCAAGACAGAAAGAAAACTCCTTTACCACTGCACCTCCCCCCCTTATTTATAGAGTGAAGGACTACCAGGGTGGGGCATTACATAGACTGTAGGATTTGCTTCATGAGTTCTTTAGTATGGTTATTTTTTTCCTTTTTTACTCTTTGTCATCAGGACCTGATCTCTGCAGAGATTAATTGAGAAAAGTGGGTGGTAGAAAAATAAAAGTAACAGTATTTTAAAAAAAGAAAAACTCTTCTTCAGTGTCCACATTAAAATACCAACTTTCTCAAAGTCATTGAGACCAAATCAAATCTACTGTTGAAGAAACATGATTCCTTGTACCTGAGAAATCTGATGGTCTTCAGAACAAATCCTGCTGCAGGAATGGTGGTTCTCTGCACCAACAAATCTTGGTCCTGGAAAAGAAAGAAATAAATGCATGTTCTCTTTCCTTGAAAGACAGTGGGGGCCTATGGGTGAAGAATGCTGAATTTACTGTCAGATGTTCAGGCTGAGCTGGTTGGCTTTGCTTACCTATTTTTCTGTGTTCTTGTATAGAATTAGGGGAGGGCAATGACTGGCATGATATGATATGAAAGTCAAATTCTTCCATGGAATTTAAAGTAATGTTAAAAATAATTCCTGGCCTGCCCATTTGAAAACAGAGGGGCTCCCAAATGCATAAACAGCACAGCATATAGAACAAAGGGTTTAAATCAGAAAGACCACTAGCTGTGTGACCCTGGGCAAGTCACTTAGCCTCTCTATGTCTCAGTTTCCTCAACTGCAAAATAGGAATGATATTAACACTGAATGCATAGAGTTGTTGTGATAATCAAATGAATATATACATATATTTGCCTTAAAAAGAAAACCTGAAAGTGTTAGATCAATGCTGGCTAATATCTTAGTGTTAGGTTATTATTAAATATTATTAATAAATGATAAATAATAAAATATCATTAAGGTATCTTTTTCTTCTACTTTAGAGTAGCATTTTAACCTTCACAGAAGGAAGCACCTTGCAGATCATCATGGTCTGATCCTTCATGGTCCAGGATAGCACACCCTAGGGGCTGGTGGGAATCACTGCCTGTCTGGTCCTCTCCTTGGCATACACTCAGCTGTACCAGGCTCCCCTTAAGTGATGGTGGACGCTCCATTTTCCAGCTCAGTGATGCCACTTCCTCAGTGGAATAGGCTTCCTTGAGAGGCAGTGAGCCCCTCAGCCCTGGGAGTTTCTAATGGAAGAGACTATAGAGAGAAAAGGAAAGAAGCATGTGTATGGTGCCTACTGAGGACCAGGGCCAGCCACTGTGCCAAGGGCTTTTTACAAACATTATCTCATTTGATCTTCACATCCACCCTGTGAGGTATATGCTACTATAAAACCCATTTTATAGTTGAAGAAACTGAGATAAACAACATTAAGTGACTTACACAAGGTCACTAATAAGTGTCTGGGGTCGGATTGAAACTCAGGTCTTCCTGACTTGACCTCTCCCTTCTGCCACCAGCTTCCTCTGTCTGGTTTGGGGAAGGGGGTCCCTGTTTCAGAGATGGCTGGAACTCAGTGCCCTTAAGGTCCCATCCCTCTCTGAGAGTCTGAGATCCTATCACTAACTCCTGGCAGAGAGAGAGGCCTGGATGGCCATCTTGGCATCCCTGGGTGCCCTAATATGGAGGCTGCCGTGGCTGCCCCTGGTCACAGACACGCAGATAGTGACCCTCGGAATCCTCGCGGCTGGAGAACTGTGGCTAACGTCAAAAAGGTTAGTCTGGGCTGCCTGGGGCGCTTAGCTTGCAAACAGCGCCACCTCGTGGTGCAGAGCAGCGTTCGGGATGGAAACGATTCTGGTTGCAGGGCAGACTCTGTCCCTGACCTGGGCGAGCTGAGCCGGTAAGCGTCGTCCGAGATGGAAGCTTGGGACCCAGGGATGTCTCCTTGGCCAGCGCCAGGGGCTCCCTGCGCGAGGCGTCGTTTCTCCCTGGATTATTTAGGGGAGCGCAGACAGATGCAGGCTCTCTAGCTTGCTGGCTGGGGGAGGGGACCTGTCAGGAAGTCTCTTAAGAAGAGCGAGCATTCCTAGGACACTTCAAGGTTACAAGGTGCTTACAAATAGTGCCTCGTCTGACCGGCACAGCAGCCTAGGAGCCGGTAGATCTCATGAGGCTATAACACTGATCCAGGACTTCTAGGGCTGGCTTTAGGCAAACAGCTGGATACACTCATTTAATTCCCACAGCATCTCTATGCACTAGGTGCTGTTATCAGTCCCAAAAGTGAGACACAGAGAGGTTAAGTGACTTGTCCAGGGTCACACAGCTAGAGGGCCACACAGTCTGAGACTGGATCTGAATTCAATTCTTCCTGACTAAATCCTGTGTTCTATTATAGATAAAGATTACAGATGAAAAAAACAGAGGTAAACAGAGGAGCCTCAGTCTCCCCTTGTGTAAAGTGAACGCTTCTGGCTCCAAAGTTCTTGAGCCTATTAAACAGCCACGTGCTTGCTGCCTGCCCCAGCCCTGCTGGGGCCATGGGATCTGCCACTGCTCCCACACCATTTGTGACAGATGAGTACTGAGGCTGACCCACATCAGACTTGGGATCCCAAACAAGTGAGAATGCTGGGCTCTGTCCAATCATAAGAATGATTAAGGGGATGCAGAAAAGTCCTGCTTTGACGTCAATGTTTTAAGGACCATCAGTTTGAGCTCTTGATTCCTGCCTATACAGATACAGAGGGTGGACCCTCTATCACTTAGGAGATAGCCTTGGTGAACTGCTGCCCTAAGAAAGCATCTCCTGCAGGCCACTTGGGGAGGAGCTGATCTGCCCCAACATTGACAGATGTCATCCCCGGACCTTTATCCACAACCTTTCTGGCCCAGTCCAACTTGCCTGAGCTTGGTATCTGGTGACTGAGCCTTGCATACCCAGGAACATCACCCACCTCCATTCCCCAGTGGACCAAAAGTCAACTACACAGCTATGGAATTTGGCAGGGATGGCTGGGATACAGCTCCTCTGAAAAAGATCTAGGAATCTTCAGTGGAGGCCAGTCCACAGGACCCAACATCGATGATATGATGACCAAAAAATACAACATGAAGTTATATGAAGAAAATCATAGTGCCCAGAATGAGGGAGCTGACAGTCTCAGTGCCCAGGATGATGAAGGTGATGGTCACAGGGCCCAGAATGATGGAAGTGATGGTCACAGGGCCCAGAGTGGGGGAGGTGATAGTCACAGAGCCCAGAGTGAGGGAGCTGACAGTCTCAGTGCCCAGGATGATGAAGGTGATGGTCACAGGGCCCAGAATGATGGAAGTGATGGTCACAGGGCCCAGAGTGAGGGAGGTGATAGTCACAGAGCCCAGAATGAGGGAGCTGACAGTCTCAGTGCCCAGGATGATGAAGGTGATGGTCACAGAGCCCAGAATGATGGAAGTGATGGTCACAGGGCCCAGAGTGAGGGAGCTGACAGTCTCAGTGCCCAGGATGATGGAGGTGATGGTCACAGGGCCCAGAGTGAGGGAGGTGATAGTCACAGAGCCCAGAATGAGGGAGCTGACAGTCTCAGTGCCCAGGATGATGAAGGTGATGGTCACAGAGCCCAGAATGATGGAAGTGATGGTCACAGGGCCCAGAGTGAGGGAGGTGATAGTCACAGAGCCCAGAATGAGGGAGCTGACAGTCTCAGTGCCCAGAATGATGAAGGTGATGGCCACAGAGCCCAGAATGATGGAAGCAAGGGTCACAGGGCCCAGAGTGAGGGAGGTGATGACAATGCTCACTTCTGCCCTGGTCAGACCTTATCTGAAGTTTGAGGTGCCATTCTGAGTGCCCCAGTTTAGGAAATGAGGAGTGGGGTGACCAGATTCCTGAATTTAGAGCCAGAGGCCAGATAATCACAAAGTGCCAGGATTGGGGGTACTTTCTCAGGCCCAGTCCCCTCACATGTAAAATGTGGGGGGACTGGGCTATCTGATTTCTAAGTTGTCCTCTAGCACTTTTCCTTATAACCTAAGAATTAGAAAGGACCAAGAAATGGCTTCTGTCTCCAGGAAGAAGATGAGCAGCTTAGGGACTGAAAACTGACCTTCAACAGCAGAGAGGACTGTGCCAGCTTAAGGGTCCTCATGCCCATGATACCTTGGGGATGGGACAAAGTGCCTGAGGATGTTCAGCTTGGAGAGGGAGAAGCCTGAGTGGGGAGGAGAGGGGGAACAGAGCCTCTCTTCAAGGGCTTGAAGGGCTGCCACATGAAAGAAGGATTGGCTCTGCTGAGCTTAGCCCCCAGAGAGCAGAATCAGAAACCAGGAGGGTTGGGGGCATGGGGAGATGCAGTGAAATAGATTACTGGTAGGTAATCTACTACTAGGTAGACCCTGGAGATATACCTGTCTGTCAAGTGGAATTCTGAACAAGCACAATGAGCCAGTCCCTGAGTGGTTCTGATGTTACCTGATCTTCCACCTGCGGCCTCTGTTCCCAGACCTAGGACTAGGGGTAGGAAAAATGGAGAGCTGCCTAGGGCACATAATTCTGGAGCTGTAAGGATGGGGTCCTTTTTATATGACTTTATAAAAGCACAGTGTTATTTTTTATTGTTTTTTTTTTATGTCAGAAAATTTCATTCAACATTCTGAGATGTTTACTCTGGGATGTCCAGTCTTCTGTGTCCTGGGGAAGGTTCCAAACCTCTGTTCAGTAGTAACACTGAGGGGAAAGGAAAAGGAGACTTCAAACCAAGGTTCGTAAACAATTCCTATGGGGAAGCTAAGTGATACAGGGATAGAACACTATTCTTGAGTCAGGAAGAACTAAATTTAAATCTGGCATCAGACATTTACTAACTGTAAATGACCCTGGGCAAGTCACTTAACCATGTTTGCCCCTGTTTATCAGTAGTTGGAAAAGGAAATGGCAAATCACCAGTATCTTTGCTAAGAAAATCCCCAAATGGGGTCACAGAGAGCTGGACCCAGCTGAAATGGCATAAACATGTCCTGTCCCAGCTTCTCCCTACATTATCTGGCCACCTCCAAAGGGAGCTTGAGAAGAAGCGATCTCCCAATAAGCCTTTATTTAATGCTCACTGTCGGATGAGATAATATATGTAAAGCACTTTGCTCACCTTAGAACTCCAAAATAAATGTCCATTAATATTATGGTTATTGCCTTGTGCTAGGCATTGTGGAGGGGCCACTCAGTGGGTCAGAGCCCCAGCCCTGGAGCCAGGGGGACTGGAGCTCAAATCCAGCCTCAGACACTTCCTAGATGTATAACCCTGAACAGGTCTCTTCACCCTGTTTGCCTCAGTTTTCTCATCTATTGAATGAATTGGAGAAGGAAATGACAAACCACTACAGTATCTTTGCCAAAAACAAGCAAACAAACAAACGACCCAAACGGGGCCACAAAGAGTCAGGCATGACAGAAAAACAGCAGCAGAAGGCCCTGTGGGCCCTAGGAAAACAAATCCAAAGAATTCAGCAGTCTCTACTTTCCAGGATAGGAAGCCTTTCAATTTCCCATTGGGGGCCCCCACCCCCCAGGATCCTCCAAGCAGTGCCTCTTATCTACCTGATCCTGGGCTTGCCCAATTTTCCAAGGAACTCAGGAGAGAGACAGTCCTTTCCTGTTTCCATAATCTCAGCCAGGCTGGTGAATCTTGGTCTGTGGAGATGAATGTTATTTTCAGTCTTTGCAAATATTCTTTGATGAATTCCCTCTCCAGGAACACATGCCAGTCTCTGACTCATGGGCTTTTCTTGTCCTCTGTCCCAAAGTTAATTTCCCCAGGGTCCTCAAGGGTAAGTGGATGGAAAATAAGATGTGAAATTGGCTGGAATTTGACAAGGGGAGTAATAGACCCAAAGGTGGGTGGCAGGGGGGTGATCCTGATGTTGGTCTATCCCCAGTCTTTGCTTAATTGGAGCCTGAGGATCATTTCAATAGGGAGGCAGCCTTGAGAGTTGGGGCTCTCCCACTATCCACAAATCTACATGATAGCAGATGGAAGGAAATCTCGCCCTGGGATAAATGCATCTATCTTTGATTTCGAAGTCTGGTCTCATTGGCCATCGAAATAAAGATCGAGGGCTGGCAGGAACTCATTGTCTATCTAGTTGAACATCCCTTCACTTTACAGAGGAGGAAACTGAGGCCCAAGGTCACACAAGCTTCAGCAAGCGCCTGATACTCTCCTTTTCAATGGCCATCACAAGAGATCCCAACTCTGTGAGAATACCCAAGAGTTTGTCTTGGATGTGAAATGATTTTCTGATGCTGTTTGCTCTCCTGATGACCTCTTTCAGTCTGCCCCCACTTCCAGCCCCTTTAGATTAACTTCCTGTTAGCAAAACAGTCTTAGGAGCAAGCATGGGAAGTAGTCAGCTCCATGTAAGTTGAGTCTCTACCCTCCCCCTGGGTTGAGCAGCCAGCCAGCCCTGGCCACCCCATGGCCCCAAGCTCAGCTGAGGTCCCTGGAGTGGAGGCCAAAGCTCAGGGAAGACATCCTTTACATTTGCTTCAGGTCTGCTTCCTGCCTGCCGACGCAGACCTGTGTGGCCGAGTGTTTGTCACTTAGAAATCTCTCCAGACCTCACTTTCCATATCTATAAAATTAGGGGACTGGCCGTGAGGATCTCTAAGGCCCCTGCTAGTTCTGATACTCTATGTTTTAGGAGATTGCCTCTGAGAGCTTTAGTCCCAAACAGGACAGCCATAACCAAGCCTGAAGGGTTGGCAAGATCTCAAGAGATGGCAGCCCCAGATAGTGCCAGCTTCAGGCAACTAATCTTCCATCCTTGGGGAGAGAATGTGTCTAATTGCTGAGCAAAACCCACTCCTGTTCATTAAGTACGCCTCAGAGATGAACAAAGGAAGAAAAAAAGTTTTTCTTTTTCCTTCCTTTTTTCTTTGTTTTTCTTTCTTTTCTTCTTACCTCCCTCTTTCTCTCTCCCTCCTTCTTTCCCTCCTTTCCCTTCCCCCTCCCTCCCTCCCTCCCTCCCTTCCTTCTCTTCTTCTTCTTCCCCTTCTTCCTCTTCTTCTTCCTCTTCTTCTTCTTCTTCTTCTTCTTCTTCTTCTTCTTCTTCTTCTTCTTCTTCTTCTTCTTCTTCTTCTTCCTCTCCTTCTTCCTCTTCCTCTCCTTCTTCTCCTTCTCCTTCTCCTTCTCCTTCTCCTTCTCCTCCTCCTCCTCCTCCTCCTCCTCCTCCTCCTCCTCCTCCTCCTCCTCCTCCTCCTTCTTCTTCTTCTTCTTCTTCTTCCTCTTCTTCCTCTTCTTCCCCTTCTTCCCCTTCTTCTCCTTCTCCTTCTCCTTCCCCTTCTCCTTCTCCTTCTCCTTCTCCTTCTCCTTCTTCTTCTTCTTCTTCCTCTTCTTCGTCCTCTTCTTCTTCTCCCCCCCTTCTTTAACTACCCACTTAGATTAAAAAGTGCATCACCTAATTGGCCACAAGATGACACAATATCTTTCCATTTTGATCTTCATTTTGTCTTCTCTTATTTTCCCTTTTGGAAAAGCATTTTAATGATGCCCTTTTTGGAGAGATAGAACTCTCTCCCACAAACAAACAAACCAAAACACCAAGCCATACCCTTACCCATACCTTCTCTCCCCAGGAGAGTGAGGTACCAGAGCAGCCCTTGAGAACCACTTTCCATGACATTAGGGCTTTGATTCACCTTAGGGAAGGGAGCACAGATGTAGGATGTCATGAAGCCAGAAAACTTGCTGGACACTGAGCTGAAGGGCCAAGGAGCCTCTTATGACCTGCTTGTCACTCCCCATCTCGTCTTCCACCCCGAGGCTTGAAGTTCTGCCCCCATTGCTCGTGGTCCCTCAGGAGGTGGGGTGGGGACCAAGGGGATGGGAGTGGGGATGGTAAACATTTCTAGCTTCCTTATGCAGGGTAGTTTTCTGACCTTTAGATGTTCATCTGATAACACAGTAGAAAGCAATCACCCAATAAAAGCTGGCAATAGTGGTTCAGAGCTAAGCTCTGTCTGGTACAAGACCTGAGAAAAGACCATAAATCTGAACTACAGCTGGTCTTCTTGATTGCATTGCAAGAAGCCTATGCCCTTGAGTGCAGCCACCACCCATGTTGCCTAGAAGGTGTCCTGGGGTTCTTGGCTCCAGGGAAATGACTTGTCCAAAAGTTACCTCCGAGTCAAGGACTCGGGTTCTAGGAGTCAAGAAGTGTAAGTCTCCAATCGAGGGTTAATAGTTTTATTCCTATTCTTACAATTAGAGTAAAATACGTGGGCACTGCCAAGGTGTTATCTTCAGCAAGCATTCCAAGGGATATAAAATTCATTTTTCCTGGTAAGGTGTTGGCCTTTAGGTATCTGGGATGTCTGTGCCATGAGAGGTGAATTATTGACCCGTTTTGCTTGTTTAGTCAGGGTATTTTTAGCTTCCCAGTCATTATTATTGGGATGGCTAACTTGAAAAAAGAAGACTTTTATTTAAGATGGGAGGAAGCAAACAGTAAATCCTCCCCTTGGGGCTAGACCCAGATACTTCAGGTCATAGAAAGTCCAAACATCTTATTGACCTAGACAACTTTCAGGAACGTGAGCAACATGGAGCTTTATTATTTGGGTACTATGAAACTGTACTTGTTCAGAAATTACACAGGATCTGGGGAGGTATCAGGCCTTCCCAAGGGTCTGCCAATGACCGGCATAAAGGCTAAGTTGTTCTCATTTCATAGGTTCAGGATCCTGAGTTTGAATGGCCTTTAGACATCATTGCATGCAACCCCTTCACTTGGCCAGTGAGATACAAGGTGATGGAGCCACTTAACAGAATCCCGGAACCTCAGAAGCATTTATCCCCACCAGCAGCTGCCCAAAAACCCACTCTAGAACCCCCTACTAAGTGGGCACCCAACTTCTGCTTAAAGACCTCCAGTAAGGGGAAGCCCACTCTCTCCCCAGCTAAGAAGGAGCAGTACTGGAATTCAGAAGAAGCCTCCCCTGGCTCTTGATGCTCAGGCAGCTCGTGTCCAGGGACTGCTTCATCCAGTTTTCATTTTTATCAAGGAGAGAAGCAAACCTGAAACTCTGAGAGGGTCACTCTTTGTAGCAACCCAGGAGCCCCTTAGAGGCAGCTACTTGTCAGGGCTTTCCAGGAGAGTTCACTTTTAAGGAGGCTCTGCAAAAGGAATTGTCGGCCCCAGGCCATGTGCCTGACTTAGAGTTCAGGCAATCAATAATCTGTGGTTGCATGAGAGCTGAGCTTGATTCCATCCAAGCAGCCCCAGGAGACGACCTTGGCAAGGATCTTCCGACCTGTTGCTGCAGGAAGGAGGCTGGCCACTCCCTATTCATGTTAATGATAGATAGAGTTCCTGTGAAGTTGAGGGGCCCTAGATTGGGAGGCAGACCAGGCAAGACCCAGCCCCACTAGTTACCACCTCTACTGTGTAGAGCAAGCTGATTCTACTCTATGAGCCTTAAAATCCCTGTATGTAGAAGGAAGTCAGTGGATTACATCTCAGAGGTCCAACGTGATGGCCCTTCCCACTATTCATCCTATGATTTATGAGCTGGTGGAGACTGGAGAGTTCAATTCTCAAAGCACCCTCCACCTGGTGCATCAAGCAGCTACCTGGGAACTCACACCCTAGCTTCCCATGGCTGCATGTGATCATTTCAGAGACATGAAACCTCACTTCCTCTGTGACAGAACTTCCATGGGCTTTCAGGAGGTGTGGAGGCTATTAAGAAGAAACCCAATTGTATCTGTTTTGTACATTTGTATTTCCAAAATTTAGCTTTGCTAGACCATTTGATAAATGATCTGTGCAGGTCAGACCTCTTGGGGAGTGTTTAGTTCATCGTCATCACCATCACCATCACTAGCATCATCATCATCATCATCATCATCACCACCATCATCATCCTCCTCATCATCATCATCACCACCATCATCATCATCACCACCATCATCGCCACCATCACCATCATCACCATCATCCTTCTACTCCTCCTCATCACCATCACCATCACCATCATCACCACCAACATCATCATCATCATCATCCTCATCATCCTCATCATCACCATCATCACCATCACCACCATCACCATCATCATCCTCATCATCACCATCATCATCACCATCATCACCATCATCCTCCTCACCATCATCATTATCATCATCATCACCATCCTCACCATTATCATCATCACCATCATCACCACCACAGTCATCATCGCCATCAGACAGCTAACATCTGTATAGTGCTTACCATGTCCCAGGCACTGTGCTAAGTACTTTTCAATTATTGTCTAATTTGATATTCACAAGTCTGGGAATTAGTTGCTATTATTATCCCATTTTATAGATGAAGAAACTGAGACAAACAGAAGTTAAGTGACTTCCCCAGGACCACACAGCTAGTAAGTGTCTGAGGACAGATTTAAAGGCAGTTCTTCTTGACTCCAGGCTGGCACTCCATCCGCTACTTCACTTTGATGGCCCAAGGGAAGGCCAATGATAAGCTGGAGCACACAGAGGGAGGAGGGGTACAATGGACAGTGCAGGGTCTCAAGCCCAGCTACTTAAGGACTACTTCAAGGAACTGGGGAACTTGAGATGAGAAAACTTTGGTGGGTGGAACAGAATCATTGCTTTCACCCATCTGATGAGATGTCATATGGAAGAGGCACTGGCTGACCATCAGCAGTATGGTTCTGGGCTATCCATAGCCATGTGAAATGGGAGCTCCTTGAGGGCAGAAGTGGTTCTTGCCTTTCTTTGTATCCCCAGCCTTTAGCATTTTGCCTGACATTCAGTAAGTGCCCAATAAATGCTTGTTGACTGACTGATTGTTCTGCTTGGCCCCCAGAGAGCACAAGTAGAAGCCATTGCTTCTCTTCATTGGGGAGTGATACAAAGGAGATTGACATTTGATGTCACAAAAGGTTTCCTAACATTGAGAATTGTCCCAAAGTGTAATGAAATCACTTGGGAGGTGGTGAGCTCCTTCTCCCTGGAAGTCTTCAAGCAGTATGATCTCTTGTTAAGAATGTTTTTAGAAACAATTCTTTTTCAGGGACATATTGGACTAGATGCCTCTCAGGTCTCTTCTGTGTCTGAGATTGTATGAAATGGGCTTTGCCCACAGTTTTGGCAACAGGCAGAGAAAACTAAAGGTGAAATAGACAGCATTCTTTCTGCTTTTGTCTTGGACACCAGCCCCTCAGCATCTTCTCTGGACATTAATTTCTCCCACACTCTGCTGTGCTCCCACCACTTGTTGGGTAGATCAGAGTGGGGATGCCTTTCAAGTACAGATTGGACTGGATTCCTTTTCACCTCTCAAGTTCTGTGATTCTGTGTTTCTACACCTACATGAGGTAGGCTGCCAGTCCCAAAGAAAGAGAAATGTCCTTCATCATGAAGGGGAATATGGACAGCTCCAGAGCTGCACCAACCAGTAAGAGACTGGCCAAAAAATGGGTATGTCTCTTCTGGAGTACTTGGAAGGAATCCCACCCAATGAGGCAGCATGAATGGATGGTGAAGCCCAAGCTGCTCCTGTTCAGCC
>WOXC01011740.1:0-182533 GCA_011680675.1 Gymnobelideus leadbeateri | reverse complement strand
TTTAAAGTCCTTCTTAAGGTCCTCTATGGCCTGCCACCCACTCATGTTTTCCCCTGGGGCTTTTGGAGCAGGACTTCTGACCTCACAGTCCTTTTCCAGCTCTATGCCCCCAAAATAGGAGTCTAGGGTTGCATTTTTCTGTTTCCTTTGCCTTGGCATGTTTCCACTTAATTGCTTGACTTTTGGGCTTGTTGCCACACTATGGCTTTAAGGCCAGATAGAGGAATTTTCGTCCCGAACGTGTGGGGGGCAACTTCCGTTTCTGGCAAGCTATAAACCCACCCACAACTTCCACCTAGATCACAATCCAGATCCAGGGAGGTTAAAGCAAGAGCGATTACCCCCCAAGACTGATCACTGGATCTCCCCACGATTTGTAGGCTGGGAGCCGGAAATGCCTCTGAAAACTACACAGTGGCGTGTCTCCTCAGCAGCTTCTAGCCCCCAGGGGAGGGAGCTGACGCATTCCCCAAATACAGGTCCCAAAGTCCATAGGACACTAACCTCTTACTTTGTCCTAGGCAAGTCTATGTTGATAATTCTGGAGTCTCCACAGTTCCTGGTGTTCTGGGGTTCCTCCAGCCGGCTGCTGGCCCTGCCGCCCTGGGGCTAAAACCTCGGCTCACGCGGACCTGGGCTCGGCTCGGCCTCCTGCTCTGCGCTCTGCGCGCTGCCGGCTCCCAGACCACTGCGCTGGTCCTTCCTGCAGGGTGCTGGGCTGTCCTCAGCGGGAGGTTAGCTTCTCTGTGTTGTTCTGTGGGTGCTGGGGCTCCAGAAGATTTTCAGAGTCCTTTTTTACATAGTTTGTGGAGAATCTGGGGGCAGAGAGGCTTGGACGAGCTGTTTCTACTCCGCCATCTTGGCTCCGCCAATTACCATTTCTTTTTGTAAGGACTAAAAAAAATATTTCAATAATATCTTCTAGAACATGTCTGGAAATTAGCAGTCAAGCCCACCAAACAATAATTTAAATAATCTGTAATCTTTCCCCATATCCAATTCTTCTCTATATGTTTTCTATGTCTTATCATATAATGATTTTCTTGATTATTATCTCCACAATTTTCTCACATTTATCCCTTTCTCTTCACTCACTGGGCAATCACCATACTTTATAGCCTTTCACCAAAACACTCAACATAATTGTCTAATTGTTTCTCCATTGCCTAGTATCTGCTTTCATCAATCCATCCTTCATACAGCTAACAAATAAATATCACTTAGACACTGACCTTGCCATGTTATTTCTATTCACACATATTCACAGAAAAAAAAATTCCTTCTTTACCATCAAATACAGAATCTTTATCAATCTAGTCCCTATCTTTACAGATTTGTTTTACTTAAAATTTCACATTCTATATTTCAGCCAGAATGAGCAATATGCAGTTTCATATTTCTTTATCTGCATATTTATGAACAGGCTTACCATCATGCCCATGCAAACATCAAATATTGCAGTGGAGAACAGAGTTTGGTATTTGCGTTTTTTTCTGCTAAGCAAAGGGAGGGTTTTTATTTGATGTCTCAGATCACACCTGTCCCTTCCCATTGGGTCAGCATCAGTCATGAGCTTTATGTTAGTCAATATCCTATGACATCTATCCCGCAGAGTAGCTGCACTAAAATATAACGTCTATGGATGATTAAATAATTGTCGGAGTACTTTGAATTGAGATCACATTGAATCATAATAATGAATTAATCTACAAAAATAATATTTTTTAATAAAACATAGCAAGTCACCAAGACAATCTACCAAGTAATGGAGAGGTCATAGTCTGCATTAGAATAAAATAAATGTTTTGTCTTGGAAGTGATATATGCTATATTTTATGTTCATGTGTTACGTGTTTTCTTATATACACAAATTACTTTAGTCAGGGTGCTTTTTAAATTTCTTTTGTCACCAAAGATTTCATTCTCATTCCTGCCTACATATGCTTTTCTTCATTCTATTTCTTTCACAAAGAATTCTTTCCATATACATTCTCCTTAGCCATTTGTGACAACTGTGTAGACAAACCCTCTAGAGTAGTGGTCTCCATTAAAAAATAGTTACAGAGCAATGAACAAAGATAATTCTGACAATGTAGTTAGCTGGCACTAGATCATTGACTTGTATGGGTTTATGAAGTGTGCCTTTTTAATTTCTCTGTAAAATCAGACATTTGGTTGCCCTTTTTATCAAAGCAACTTCCTATTTTGAATTAGCTGGTCAATCCACATAAGAACAATAAAGAAGGAATTCTTATATTAGCAAGAATGTAAAGGTTCTGAAGTTTTACCTGTGAAAAACATTGAACTACTGGCAACAGTTAATGTCCTTGCTCAAACTCTCTGGGGTTTCCTAGCCAAATGTTATACATTACATTGATATTTTCCTTATGATACCTAGGAGTATATTTTATTCCATAAGTTTACTGCTCTTTCCATTGGGTAGCACAGATTTGATATAAAAATATGTTAGTGGTTGCAGTGTTTTATCATTCTAATTGTTGTACTTAGTGTTATATTTATATAGTTGTTGGATAATGTGACCAGAGATGTTGCTGGAGGCATATACCATAAGGAGATCAAAGACATAGTGAAAAGTGCCAGAGATATAATATATATGAACCTATAATTTATGTGTGTACACACAAATGTAAACACATATATAATATGTGTCCATATGGTATATACACATGCATTTATACACATATATAAACAGTACACATACCATATATATATATAAATGTATATACATACATAAATAACTATATAGATAGATAAATAGAAATATTCCTTTCAAGTAATGAGAAACAAAATGGTGCCTAATAATTTGAAGATAATTGAATAAATTATGCTATTTCAATATAATACAATATTATTGAGCTTAAAAATTAAGAAGTTAGAGAAATTGAGAGATTTTCAAAAATAGATGCAGAACATTGGGAAAAGAAGCAAGAGGACTATCTCCCAAACTACTATGTAAAGGAAAACAATGTTGAAAATCTTAAGGCCTCTGATCAATGTAGTTATAGAACAATACTTGCAGAAGACTTATTGTAAAACATGACTCCTGACATTCTACAGAGAAGTTATGGAGTGGAGGTGAAGGAAAAGGCATACATCTTTAGATATGGCCAATAAGCTAATTTGTCTTACTTGACACACACACACATATGTGTGTGTATGTGTGTGCGTTTGTTACAATGAATGGCTCTATTGTGGTTGTGGGAGGGAGAAGGCATTTTATATAAATATTCATATGTATATATGTAATACATATACACATATATGTATACACATATGTATGTATATATGTAATACCTATACACACCTACATAGTTATGTTGCTTAATAAGAGTATATATTCCTATATCCATTGTATCACTGTTATGTTTAATGAATGATAGCTATAGCATACATGTGTATGCATGTAGGTGTACATTACACATATATGCATACAAATGAAAATAAAGCATTTTAAATATTATGGGAATATAATAATACTATTTTCCTGCCTTTATCAGTTATATTATTTCATTAAAGAATGAAATTCCCCAGAAGATCAAATATAATAACTATAATACATGAG
Organism: Gymnobelideus leadbeateri; assembly: GCA_011680675.1. NCBI lineage: Eukaryota > Metazoa > Chordata > Mammalia > Diprotodontia > Petauridae > Gymnobelideus > Gymnobelideus leadbeateri. The sequence continues at coordinate 178,950 of WOXC01011740.1, read as the reverse complement.
TATCCCTTATCTTGTGACAGGTATGCCAACAAGAAAACAACCCTCTGGTTATTAGAGTCCTTTTCTATGACTGCTGTTAATTAAATCTCTCTTCTAATGTTTTAGCTCATTACTATGTCAAAAATCCAAATATATGTTATATTGTATTTCATGATCTTGCTGCTACTTTTTTCATGAAAAAGCTTTCAATTTTTTAATAAATGGTCTACATTGTCATGTGACTCTTGTCTCACTATAAACTTTCCTCCAACCATAATTTTGAAAGATAAGACCTTATGCTCCCATGTACTTATTCATTTTAAATAATATGATTTATAAAAACGAAAAATTTAGATAGTGTACATTTAGAATTTACCATGTATATGGTATATTAAATGCTGCTGGCCACACTAAGTCCCTGACACATCTGAGTGCCTCTACAAACACATACTAATGCAGTTGATAAATGGTTAACAAAATAAGTAAAATATGATAAAGTATCAGGGATGGGGAGCTGGTGGTCTTGACGTCTAGGTCTTCAACTGCAGCTAAAGTGACTGAATTTGACTGAATCCAAACTTCACAGAACAAATTCCCTTAATAAAAGCATTTATTCTATAATATTTAAACTCATTCAAAAGGCTATAAAGTCAAGCACAAGCAGCTTTCCAGAGGGCTGCTGCTGTGAAAAATTTTAAGGTTCTGATCACATAGTATAGTGAACTCTCTATTTATTCAGTAATAAACTAAAGAAACATTCACAGGAACCAAAGTTCAACATTAATAGCTATATAACATAACAGCTTACTACTAAAGTGGCCACCTAATTTTAAACAAAATATATCATTCAGGATACAAAGAACAAAGGACTCCCACCCCTGGGACGCATTGTCTTAATCTCATCAGTGAAAAATTCTTCTTTCTTCTTGATTGGAGACTAGTTTCCAATCATCCTTAACTCAATCATCCTTAAGAGGTACAAAGTACAAAATACTCCCACCCATAGGTTACAGTAAATCATGATCTTATCAGTCAGCACTAAGTACCCAAGGAAAGGTCCTTTCATCTTGACTTGAGACTGGCTCCAAAATTCCATGGTTCCTCTTCAATGCTCCCAGGTCTTGCCTGAATTAACCTGCCACCTGGATTCACAGGTAGGCAGCTCTCAGATCCTTATCCAGATCCTTGTCCAGTTTCTCATCCAGTTCCTAATCCATATTGAAGCTCATGGTGACCAGTCCACCTCAAACCCTTCACAGTTTCTGTTTCTGGGAAGACAAAGCTTAACAGAGTCACAATAATATCCTTTCAAATTGCTGGTACTATAATCTCAATTCACTTTCTGCCTATGAAATAGACGCAAGTCAACAAACAGGTCATCTGTCTGATAAAGTAATACAATCAACAAACAGAAGCCTTCTTTTTTTTAAACAAATGCTTTATTAACTTCTGTTTTACATCATTCATTTCCACCAGATTTTGAGTTACAATCATTTTCCCCCTGTTATTCCCCTACCCAACCTCCCAGAATAGCAGTCCCACAAGATATCGCTTCCTCCAATCTGCTCTCTCGCAAACCATCTCCCATACCCCCTTTGACTTTTCCATTAGAGGAAGATGAATCTTTGTGTCCCAATGCCTGCACATCTTATCTCCCAATTATAAGCAAAAGAGTATTAATAAAAGTATCTATATATATTTGAAACACTTAATGTTAAGACCTCGAATTTCAGATCCATTTCCTTTCTCCCTTGTCACCCATTCCCTCTGGGGAGATAAGTAATTCAGTATATGTTGTACATGTCTAGCTATGCAAAACATTATCATAGTAGATATATTGTACAAGGCTGCTTATAATTCCCTCCCACTCATCCCACCCCCCACCTGGTCCATTCCCTACATGATCCTGTCCCTCTTCTATAGTGGGTACTTCCAACCTCCCCTCCCCCCAAGGATGCCCTCCCATCCATCATCCCTCCTCTCATACCCCTCCCCCCTATTCTGCTGCAGGTTGAGATATCCCATTTAGTATGTATGTCATTCTCTCCCTGAACCACATTCAATGAGAATGTGGTTTTGCCTTTTTTGCCTTCCTATTCTCCCCTTCCCTTGCAGCCACTTCCCCTTGCTTCTTCTACATGAGATAGTTTACCCTCCCCTGTCTCTCCCCATCTCCTCTTGCCACTTTCCTCTCTCACCTCATAATTTCATCCCTTGAGTATTCTCCCTTCCCAACAAATTCAACCTATGCCTTCTATCCATATATAACTGTAACCATCTGCACACACATTCATATATGTATTCATATGACCACACACACTTCTTCCATTATTTTCATAGTGAGAAAGATATCATCAGTCACAGTTATTGCTTTTCCATATAGGAATGTAAATAGTTCAACTTTGATAAGTTCCTTTTGATTTCTTTTCCCTGATTGCCTTCTCAGGCATCTCTTCTTTCTTGTGACTGGATGTCAAATTTTCTATTCAATTCTGTTTTTTTCCTCAAGAATGCTTGAAAGTCCTCTATTCCACTGAATGACCATATTTTCCCCTGAAACAAAATACTCAGTTTTGCTGGGTAGGTGACCCTTGGGTTCATTCCCAGTTCTTTTGCCCTCTGGAATATCATATTCCATGCCCTTCAATCCCTCAGTGTAGAAGCTGCCAGGTCCTGGGCTATTCTGATTGTCTTTCCACAATATTGAAATTGTTTCTTCTTGGCTGCTTGGAGTATTTTATCCTTGATCTGGGGATTCTGGAACCTGGATATAATATTCCTGGGAGTTTTCTTTTTAGGATCTTTTTCAGGAGGTGATCGGTGGATTCTTTCAACCTCTATTATGCCCTCTGGATCTAAAACATCAGGGCAATTTTCCTTGAGAATTTCTTGAAGGGTGATTTCTAGGTTCTTTCTTTGATCATGGCTTTCAGGTAGTCCAATGATTTTTAAATTGTCTCTCCTGGACCTATTTTCCAGGTCAGTGGTTTTTCCCATGAGATATTTCACATTGCCTTCTAATCTTTCATTTGTTTGGATCTGCTTAACAGCATCTTGATTTCTCATAAAGTCATTAGCTTCCATTTGTTCCAGTCTAACTCTGAAGGAATGAATCTCCTCAGTGAACTTTTGAGATTCTTTTTCCATCTGGCAAATTCGATTTTTTAAGGCATTCTTCTCCTCCTTGCCCTTTTGGGCCTCCTTTGCCATTTGAGTTAGTCTGTTTTTTAAGGTGTTGTTTTCCTTAGTGAGGCTGTTGACCCTCATTTCATACTTTTCCTGCATCCTTCTCATTTCTCTTTCCAGTCTTTCCTCCACTTCTCTTATTTGATTTTTAAAGTCCTTCTTAAGGTCCTCTATGTCCTGCAACCCACTCATGTTTTCCCCTGGGGCTTTTGGAGCAGGACTTCTGACCTCACAGTCCTTTTCCCGGTCTATGCCCCCAAAATAGGAGTCTAGGGTTGCATTTTTCTGTTTACTTTGCCTTGGCATGTTGCCACTTAATTACTTGACTTTTGGGCTTGTTACCACACTATGGCTTTAAGGCCAGATAGAGGAATTTTCGTCCCGAACGTGTTGGGGGGCAACTTCCGTTTCTGGCAAGCTGTAAACCCATCCACAACTTCTACCCTAGATCACAATCCAGATCCAGGGAGGTTAAGGCAAGAGCGATTACCCCCCCAACACTGATCGCTGGATTTCCCTACTCTTTGGCAGGCTGGGAGCTGGAACTGCCTCTGAAAACTACAAAATGGCGTGTCTCCTCAGCAGCTTCTAGCCCCCAGGGGAGGGAGCTGACGCATTCCTCAAATATGGGTCCCAAAGTCCATAGGATACTAACCTCTTACTTTGTCCTAGGCATGTCTATGTTGATAATTCTGGAGTCCCCACATTTGCTGGTGTTCTGGGGTCTGCTGGCCCTGCCGCCCTGGGGCTAAAACCTCGGTTGAAGAGGACCTGGGCTCGGCTTGGCTCGGCTGGGCTCAGCTCCTTCACTCTGCGCGCTGTGTGCTGCCAGCTCCCAGACTGCTGGGCTGGTCCTTCCTGCAGGGCTGTTGGGCTATCCTCAGCGGGAGGTTAGCTTCTCTGTGTCGTTCTGTGGGTGCTGGGCCTCCAGAAGTTGTTCAGAGTCCCCTTTTACATAGTTTGGGGGGAATCTGGGGGAAGAGTGGCTTGGATGAACTGTTTCTACTCCGCCATCTTGGCTCCGCCCCAGAAGCCTTCTTTCTTACAAAGTATACAAATCAACAGACAGAATGCTTATATCTGACAAAGTAACAGAGATTACAAATTAACAGACAGAACAGACAAATAGAGTGCCAGACACCACAAGTGTTCTCCTTCTCAGTTCTGCTCTGCTCCAGTTTGTGCTCCTGCATAGGATGGTTGTTCTTCCTGTTCCACCCTTCCTATTGTGTCAGCATGTTCCTCCCACCTCCAAATTACAAGGCAGGGCTCAAAGGCACTTGATAAACTGAAACAAGGTGCTAAAGTCTTGAATAACTGAAACAAGATACTAAGTACTCCTTTGCTTGCCATTACAAAGGCCACACACAAGGACCTAGGGGGCCACATGTGGCAGTGAGGATGCAGGCTTACCACCTTGGTATAATATAAAGCCAATCACAAGCAGCTTTCCTGAGAGCTGCTGCTTTGAATAACTTTAGGGATCTAATGGCATAGTATAGTGAACTTTCTATTCAGCAATAAACCAAAGCAAAACATTCAAGAAATAATATAATAATATTAATATATAATAATATAACAATTTATTATTAAGGTGGCCACATACTCTTAGACAAAATGTATTATTCAGTAAGTCACAATCTCCTTAATTATAGAATACCCAAGTCAAGTCTTCTTTTATCTTGACTCCAGGCTGGCTTCCAATCATCCCTAAGTCAATCATACTTATGGGGGTAATCATCTTTAGGGGGGTAATCTTAAGTACAAAGGCCATCCTCTTCTAGGTCACATCAATTTCATCAATTGATACAGAGTCCCCAAGTAAAGTTCTCTTTCATCTTAACTTGAGGCTGGCTTCCAAACCCAATGGCTGCTCCTCCACAAGTTGACTGCTTCCAGTTCTTGCCTGGACTCACCAGTGGGCAGCTCTCCACTCCTATTTCATATAGGCTGCTCGAGTCCAACCCCTTCATAGTTTCTATTTCTAGGAAGACAAAGCTTCAGAAACCTACAGTATTTATACACATTGCTGACACTATCATCTCAATTAACTTTCTGTCTGAAAGAGCAACATAAACGAACAGACAAAGCTTCTGCCTGAGAAACCAAACACAAATGAACAGCAAAGACACAGGACTTCTGTAAACAGCAGTAAAGTCTTCTTTCAGGGTTTCTGTATCAGTAGTAAAATTCTCTTTCAGGACTTCTGTAAAGTCCTCTTTCAACAGTTCGTTCTGACAAAGTAACATAAACACTGACAGAACAGAGTGTCAAAATCCCAAGCACTCTGCCTCTCAGTTCTGCCTGGATCCAGCTCATGATGAAACTTTTATCTGCTCTGCTCCCTCCTGTTCTACCATTCCTTTTCAGCTCTTTCAGCATGCTCCTCCCACTACGGGATCCATGTGATGACTTTAGGCCTAATAAAGGTAGGGGATGTCTCCAAACTCCCTTAGACCTATTAAGGGCAACGTAGATGTGTACTGTTTTATTTTGTGTGTGTGTGTGTGTGTGTGTGTGTGTGTGTGTGTGTGTGTGTGTGTGTGTGTGTTTAAACAACTGGGGTTAAGTAACTTGCTCAAGGTTACACAGCTAGTCATTATTTATGTGCAGGTGCTCATTTTCTGAGGCAGGATTCGATCCCGGGTCATCCCAACTCCAATGCCGGCGCTCTTACTCACCGTGCCACCTAGCCGCCCCAATGTATACTGTTTTCAACAAAGACTTGACACAATCAAAGGTGAGGCTCGAAGGCATTCGAATAGTTGAAACAAGCAACAAAGTACTACTTTACTTTCTATTACATATAGATAATATAAATTTATGATTTTCTAAATCACTATGTAGGCCTCAAAGATTTAATTTGAGTTTGACTAAATTAAACATTTCCTGCCAAACTGCTTTTTAAAAACTTTTTAAAAGTACAACTTTTTTTTCTTAAATGAGTATTTCTCTCTGAAATTATATTCAGGTTTCTTAACACCATACAACATTGCATAAAAATCCCTCAATACCATTCCTTGGTTCAACACTTGTTTAGGCATTTGGCTTCTGTACACTTTATGACATGATAAATATACACCTACAGTTTCACAGTGTTATTTTGGGGAGAAATGGAGGGGCTAGCTATATTTCTTTAGGATCTGGAAACGGTACAGTTTACAAATGTTATACTGTAACAAATTATTTCTGTACTCATCAGAATAGCACATGGAATGGAAACACACACACACTCACACACACTCACACACACTCACTCTCACACACACTCACACACACACACACACATACACACCAACTTAGATTTGAAGAATGAATTATTACTTCTTTGAACACCCTGAACTTGTATGCTCTCTTCTGCAGAACATTTTTCACTGGTAATGAGAGTTATTTTTTGCATTGCAGTTCATTTTTCATAGGATCCAATTGCCCTTTTTAAGGGTACAAATGACTTAAGCTGATGTTTGGTCTAAAGGAAGTAGTCCTTTTCTTTGCATTCATTCTATTTTTGTTAGATGCCACCCACAATCAGAGATGTGTATGGGGAAAAATATTTGCACTGCTGGCAAAAGTGGTGATAAATGTGACATTTTTGCTTACTTTTTTTTTCCTATGGCAAGAATTCTCCTCTAACTAATAGAAAAATTGTTCAAGGTGCAGATATTAAGTGAATATGGCTTAAGAAAGAAAGTTTCTTTAAGGGACCAAATGTTCCAGAAGAATGAAGTACACCAAGTCATTTTATTAATGTTTAGGTCAATCACTTTATAACACAGGCACACACATGTAGCTATAGAGATACATCCTCATTCTCAAGCAGACTGAGAGTTTTCCTTATGTTTCCTTTTCTCTGCTTACTTTTTTACTTCTTTGTTTCATTCTTGTGAAGCATGGGGTTGAGAATTGACTGGCATTCTGGGATTGTAAATTCAGTGGGACAGGCATTCCCTCTGAATGTGTAAATCCCAATCTGTCAATCAATTCATAAACTCTATTATGCTTGCTTTCTGAATATGCTATGTTCATTACTGTAACTGAAGTTCTTAGAAACTGCTTTCCTTTCTTTGTTATTCCGGTTCACTTCAATTCTGGCTTCAAGAGGCAGGTGGGGGGCACATTTCTCTCATATTAGAACAAGAAAACAAAAAAATAAACACTCCTTTTTATATTCAATTTCTATTGTCCATTTTTTTTAATCTCACAAAAAGATTACTCTTGTGGTCTTTATCAACTTTCCTTTCCCTTTGTAAAGCAGATGTAAAACCTAATTAAGGAAGTCTACATAAAAAAACATCAATCCAGTATCTTCTTACTTGAAGCCAATAACAATAACAAGGAAATCTTCATTCACTTGAATTCACTGAAATATCTGTAGCAAGGTGAAAAGTCTCTCTACCCAATGAAGGGATCATTGTTTACTACAATACAATTTGTGAATATAAGTGTCTCTATTTCTGTATATCTCTGTCTGTCTGCTTCTCAGTGCAGTTTTCCCCATGTCAGTCTCATTCTTACTCTAGTTCTGTCATCAAACACGTACACCTTTACTTCCAAACTGAATTATCAACTACCATTCTTCTGTCCTTTGTCCTTATTAATCTGATGACAAAATGTAGCAGAAAGCTTGCTCAATTTCAAGACAGGGCAACTGTGTTCAAATTTTGGTTCTAGTCCAAATTGGTTGACTATGTGCAAGTTACTCAATTTTTTACGTTGTTCATGTCTTCATCAATTCCATTGGCATAAAAATATTTTTACGATAGAAGTGCATAAAATTTCCCTCCTCAGATGAACCCCAGGAACTGATTTCAGTATGTTTCCTGAGGATGGCCGTTTCCAGTGAGCTTCCTCACTTTGCTTGCCCTAATATCTCTTACCAAATACCCTGGTATTATGTCATTAACTTTGCTGACTTGTTTATGTAACACATAGACCCACCCCTCTTAGAAACATGCCTGATTCAAGGTGTGCTGACTCCATCTTCTTATATTTCAGCCTTTTTGTTAAATGAACCTTAATAAACAACACTGGCTACAGCATTTACTGTCCTTTAGTGTCTCATTTTTGCCTCTTATTGGCACAAAAACGCTGAGTTGTTTAAATTAGAGGATTCAAGAATTTTGAGAATGTTCTCCACCCTGTCAGGCCGAAAAGATAGATTTATTTGATTTAGTGAGATCAGTTCTACTCAGATGATAACTCCCATGTCTATCTCCTAGAATTTAGGAAATATTCTCCAATAAATATGTTATTCTTTTTGTTTTACTATCACTTTTTATGAATGGTCAGCTTTCTTTTTTATTTCATACAATATTAATTTAAATAACAGAATAAATATTTTAGTAAATAATGGTTATTTTAAATAAATAACTATTAAGTAATACATTTTTAAAAATAAATGAATAAATAAAAATAAATAAAGCTTATGAAAGCTGTCTAAAATAAAAATATAAGGAAATGGCTAGAATAAACAACTTCTTTCTTCTCTCTTTCTTTCCTTCCTTCTTTCCTTCCTTCCTTCCTTCCTTCTTTCCTTCCTTCCATCCTTTTTTGCTTCCTTCTTTCTTTTCCTTCTTTCCTTTTCTTTCTTTTTCTCTCTTTCTTCCTTTTTTTTTAACTTTTATTATACATGTTGGAAAACACACACACTCTACAACAACAACAATAACAAAAGTGAAAGACAACAACTATGCTTCAAATTGTACACGGAGTTAGTCAGTTTTCTCTTTGGAGATGGACAGCATTATTAAAGATATGTCTTGTAATTGCTTGGATCATTTTCTTGATCAGAAAAAAAAAGTATTTCACAGTTGGTCATCATTAAAATATTGTTACTGTATACAGTGTTCTCCTGGTTCTGCTCACTTTTCTTTTCCTCAGGCTATATGTCTTCAAGGCTTTGCTCAAAATATTCTACTCATCATTTCTTAGACTACAATGGTATCAACATCACAATCATATATTACAATTTTTTCAGCAATTCTCAATTGATGGGCATATTTTCAATTTCCAATTCTTTCACCACAAAAACCTGCTATAAATATGTTTGTACAAGTAGTCAATGTTCTCCTTTCCTTAATCACTTTGAGAGACAGGTCTAGTAGAGATACTGCTGGATCAAAGAGTATGCATAGTTTTAGCTTTTGTAGTTTATATAGTTCATACATAGGCTTGGTTCCCTATATATTTGAGGAATGAGGTCTTTACCAGAGGAACTTCCTATAACCCCCATCCTGTTTTCTGTTTTCCCTCTAATTTCAGTTGCATTAGTTTTAATTACATGAAATTATGTAACTGAAATACCACAGTTTACACCCCATTATTTTCTCAATGTCAAGAGTTCAGGCATAATATCATCCTTTATCTATAGATCTGATGTAGAGATTATTCTATGTGCCCATAATTTACTTATAACATCTTTTATATGCAAGTGATTTATATATTTTCCCTTATCTCAATATAGTTTGAGATGCTGGTCAGTGACTAGTTTCTTCCCAACTGCTTTCCAGTATTCCCAGCAATTTTTGCCAAATGGTGAGTTTGAATCACCAAATCTGGGATCTTTGGGTTTATCAAACACTAGATTACTATGGTCATTTACTAATGTTTATTGTGTAACTTAACGATTATACAGATCAACCATTTATATTTCTTAGGCAATAGCAGATTGTTTCAATAATTATCGCTTTGTAATATAGATTGAAGCCTGGTACTGCTAACTGCCTTCTATTACATTTATTTAATTCCCTTGATATTTCTTTGCTTTTGGATGAATTTTTTGTGAATTTTTTCTATTTCCATAAAATATTTTTTGCTGTTCTAATTTGTGTGGTAGTGAATAAATTAACTAAGTTAGAACTGTCATTTTTATATTTTCTTGATCTACACATAAGCAATTAATATTTCTCCAATTGTTTAGGTATGTCTTTATATGTGTCAAAAGTGTTTTATAATTTAATTCACAGAGTCCCGGGGTTTACCTTGGCAGATTGGTTCCCAAATACTTTATATTGTCACCGTCTTGGATAGCAGACCCAGGGCAAGGAAGAGCATTAGACACCAAAATTTGGGGTCTGCAATGGATTATTGACCCTCATCACAATTCCAGGGCAGAAAAAAAGAGGAGTAAACACCTCTTCTTAGATCATACCACCTTGGAAGAACTGAAAACTTACAGGTCCCTAGAAGTATATCTGAAAAAAGTTTCAAAAAAATCCCTGAATCTTGGGACAGTGGGCTCTTCACTCTGGAAATGAAACTTCACTTCAACAAGGATGTAAAAGCCAAAATATAAAGTGGAAAAATGAGCAAACAACAGAAAAATTCTAACCATAAAAAAAGTGCTATGGTGACAAAGAAGATCAAACACACACTCAGAGGAAGTCAACAAAGTCAAAGTTTCTTCAGTCAAAGCCTCCAAGAAAAACACATACACAAAGATACACACACACACACACACACACACACACACACACACACACACACACATATATATATATATATACTCAGAGGGCACAGGTATGGATTTAATATGATAGAATGATATCTAAAAAATAAACAAGGAGTGAGAAAGAGGAATGCACTGGAGGAAAAAGAAGGGTAGAATGAGGTAAACTATCTCACATAAAAGAGGAAAGAAAAGGTTTTTCCAGTGAAGGGGGAAGATAGAGGAAGTGAGAGGGAGAAAAGTGAACCTTACTCTCATTGGAATCAGCTCAAAGAGGGAATAATATACCTATTGAATTAGGTATAGAAATCTATCTTACCCTATAGGAAAATAGGAGGAAAAGGGGATAAGAGAAGGAGGTGAGCCAGAGAAGGGAAGGCAGATTGTAGGAGGTAGTGGCTAGAAGAAAAACACTTTTGAGGAGGGACAAGATGAAAGCAGAGAAAGTAGAATGGAGGAAGTTGCATTCAGCAATTGTGAAAAAAAAAATGAAGCAAGTTTCTCTGCTAAAGACCTTATTTCTCAAACATACAGAGAAATGTATATGAGTCAAATTTATATGCTTTTTTTTTCTTTTTTTTAGAGGGCAATTGGGGTTAAGTAACTTGCCCAAGGTCACACAGCTAGGTTTTTGTTTGTGTGTTCATCAAGAGTCTGAGGCCGGAACCTAACTCAGGTCCTTCTGACTCCAGGGCCGACGCTCTACTCATTGCGTCACCTAGCCGCCCCTGAGTCAAATTTATAAAAATAAGTCATTCCCAAAATAATAAATAATCAAAAGATATGAACAGTTTTCAGATGAAGTAATCAAAGATATCTATAGCCATATGAAAAAAATACTCTCAATACCGATTAGAGAAATGCAAATTAAACTAATTCTAAATAAGTAATATTAATAAATAAAATAACTCTAAAATATCCTAAAATAATACCTCATAGCTATTAGGTTGGCTAATAGCACAGAAGAGGAAAATGACACATTTTAGAGGGGATGTGAGCAAAATTAGACATTAATGTGTTGTTGTTGGAGTTGTGACCTGATTCAACCATTCTGAGAAACAATTTGTAACTATGCCCAAAGGGCTATAAAAGTGTGCATACACTTTGACCTAGAAATACCACTACTACTAAGTCTGTATACAAAAAGAGATTTAAAAAAAGAGAAAAGACTTATATGTACAAAATTATTTGTAGAAGTTCTTTTCTGGTGGCAAAGAATTGAAAATTGAAGCAATGTTCATCAAATGGCAATGGTTGAACAAACTGTGATATGTGGTGGTGAAATATTATTGAACTATAAGAAATGATGAACAGGATGCTCTAAGAAAAACCTGGAAAGACTTACAGAGGCTGATGCAAAGTGACATATTCTTCATACAAAGTAACAACAATATCGTAAGATGATCAGCTATGAATGACTTAGCTATTCTTAGCAATAAAATTATCCAAGACAACTATGAAAGACTTATGATGAAAATGCTATCCATCCCCAGAAAAAGAACTATTGGTGTCTGAATACATAGTGAAGCATATTTTTAAGTTTTAAAAATGTTTTTCTTGAATTTTTTCTGTTTCCTTTCACAAGTTGACTAATATGGAAACACATTCTGCATGACTACAAATGTGTAACCTGCATCAAATTATTTGCCTTCTCAAAGGGAGGGGTGATTATGGAGGAAGAGAGATAATTTAGAAGTCAAAGTTTTAAAAATAATGTTAAATTTGTTTTTTATATGCAAATAGGGAAAATAAAATATACAAACAAAAAGGGCATAAAGGGTCATATATGTATAACTTCTCTATGGAGAAACAGGATGCCATCAACTTTTTCAAATAGAGGTTAAAAGAGGTTAAAGAGGTTAATTGGAGGTTAAAAGAACCAGTCAAAAATCCACAGTCTGTCTACAGAGTCCCAGTGCTTCAGTAGTTTGACTAGATACAACCTACAGATGTACAATAAGCAGATATCAATATTGATAGTTTAAATCTGAAAAGACCTTATGAGGCAACACACACACTGGGGCAGCTTAGGCCATGATTAGTACAGATAATGAATATCTTGAAGTGGTCACATATACTTGAATTTCAACTATTTGAAGTCATACTTATATAAAAAAAACACTAATTTCTTCCATCCTAATGGAAATATGAAGAAGAAATTCAAATAATATGACAACTTCAGGGAATTTATTATCATCACTATTTAAGCACTATCTACCAAAGGGTATCTCTGCTCTAGACAAAAGAATATCATTATATCTAATTTATTCTCACTTTACTTGGTTTAAATTAAGAAGGATTATGTTGTCTGTTCTTAAACTCTTTATTTCACTAAGTCCTTCACCTCACTGCTCATACAAGAAAGACTACCAAGCCCAAAAACAAACAAACAAAAAAACAAACAAACAAACAAAAAATACCAGGCTCAGACTAGCTTAAGTGGGATATTTGTTTTAGATACCATGTGCTCATGACCACAGGAAGGCCTGAGCAAGAAAATACAGCCAGCTGCCTCTTCTCCACTCAGCTCCTGGGAGCAGGATTGAAAAAAAAAATGAAGAGTAACACAATGAGGGCTACTCTCTTTTGTACATTAACTGAGACTTTAGCTAATTCAGCTCCAAAGTAAGCAAGGAGTCTCCTCATTTTCTTGAAGTGTAAGCTTCTCAGCAATTAATCACACATGTCTGTAATCAAGCCTTCCAAGATTCTACCTATTCTACCTATCCAGTGGTGTATGTAATGGTATAATGTTAAGATAATTTGAAGATCTTCCTCTCTCATTAATAGGCACATAGAGCCCTGACCCAGAGCTAATCAGGCTCTGGCCTACAGGGAGTTTCAAATTAATAGCAGGGGGGAGAGCAGTCTCAGGCTTCTTGGCACTAAGCCAATAACAGGCTGAGTCTTTGTTACATATACTGGAGGGTTCATGTTTTACTTTGGGGGTTCATACATGAGAAGGATCTTCTGATTTCCTCATCGAGACTCTGAGTGGCCATTTGTTCGGAGTGCTGAAGTGCTTAGATGTCTGTGCTCCTTTGATCCAGTGGTGTATAAGTGTATAGCAATATTGCTTTTTCGAGACAGCTGGAGCCCTGTCTATTGGTCTTTGTGCTAATTTCTCTGCTTGCATTTTATCTTTTTGTATTTCTCTAAGTTTATGGTGCTGACCTGAACTAGTGAATTAATTAAAAGTAGGATTATTAATCCTTTTTTGAGCAGTCTTTCCCTTGGGTGTGCTAAGGGTTCTTGCTAAAACAAATGATCACATTGGGATAATTCCACAACATGAGGAAAGAAGAAAACAAGCTAGATTAGATTTGAGGAAATGTGAACATCAAAATTACAGAACAAAACAGAGACCCCCCCACACACACACAAATAAACCTGTACAGCAATATTTGACAGTGTGAGTGGCTGATGACTTAAACTTTGTATTCTTAGAAGAATTAAAATTGCATATTATCAAACAAAAGACAACAGAAAGTCATAGGATGACTAGGATTTAGCAGGTAAAGAAGGATGACTAAAGTGTAAGAGGTGATGTAAAAATTTTGAAAGACAACATAAATGGCTAGGAAATTAGATGGGTCCATTTTATAATGAGAATAAGTTAAAAGTAAGGCAAGTAGCATCTATTAAATACCTACTATATATCAGCCATTGTGCTAAGCATTGGATAAACACACATATGTGTATCAACAATGCAGTATTCACAATGCCTACAGTAACTATAAATATGCTGATGTGGTTGTTAATCACAAAATACACCAGGCTCTCTACATGGGGAATAAAGCTCAAACATTTATTCAAATACCAGAAAACTGGGTCTCAAAATCAAAAAGTCAAAACCATCACAGTAGTTATGAAGTTGGCACACGTAGTTAATATAGTAAACACCAACATTCTTAAGCCTTCAAAACAGAACAGGCTACATCAGGCAAAGGTCCTTCTCTCCCCACTCACAGCAACTGCTCAGCGTCCAGGAAGCATGTTACCAGCAGCTCCAGCCCCCATATTTTCCATCCCAGGCAGTCCTCAGCAGGAATCCTTAGAAGAAATTCTGGCTGGCTCAAAAAAACAGTTCTTGCCTCCTCCTCCACTTCGGCCACTACTGCTGCCACTGCTGCTGCTGGTGCTGCCACCACTGCCACCAGTCACTGCAAGAACTCTAGCTTGGCTTCCACTTCCTCTTGCCCCACCCCTTCCTGTTACATCAGCAAGTCCAATGGGCATGGGAAATCTTTAAATCCCATAACCCTTACAATATGTATACCAACATTTGTAACTATCTATCTATCTACACATAAACACAAAAACGCAAGAAAAATAAAATATTCCCCAGACTTAAGGACCTCAGAAGTTCACAGTTCAATGGGAGGCACGATGAAAATAACTATGTTAAATTAAGATAATATATACAGGATAAATTGGTAGTATTCTCAAAGGAAGGGCACTACAATAAATACCTAGAAAAGCTTCTTTCAGGTGAGATTTTAGGTCAGATTTAAAGGAAGCCAGCAAAGTCAGGAGCAATCGATGCCAAGAGAGAGCATTCCAAGGAAGAGGTGCAATCAGTGAAAATTCTTGGAGTTGGGAGATGGAATGTCATGTGAGAAGAACCTCATAGAATGTATTGCAATTGAATTGAAAAGTACATAGAGGGGAGTATGATATAAAAAAAAAACCCTTGAAAAATAAGAAGTGCACATGTTATGAAGGGCTTTAAAATCCAAACAAAGGGTTTTATATCTGATCAAAGAGGCAGTATAGGAAGCTACAATACATAACTGAATGATTTGGGAAGGGGTGGCAGGGGTATGATACAGTCAGACCTATGATTTAGGAAGATAATTTTGAGAGTAAGTGAAAGATGAACTGCTGTAAGGAGAGATTGAGGCAGGAAGACTGAACAAAAGGTTATTAAAATTATCTAGGCATGAGCTAATGAGTACCTTTATCAGGATGATAGCAGTGTAAGTGTAGAGAAAGGGGCACATATGAGAGTTGTTTGATTAGACTTGGAGGTGAGATATAATAAATACTCAATGATGACACCTAGGATGTAAACTTAGACATCTGGGATGAGGGTGATACCCTGGACAATTGTAGGGAAGTTGGGAAGAGGGGACAGTTTTTGGAAGTGAAGATACTGTGTTTAGTTTTTTACACAAAGAGTTAAAGATATAATGGTATATATATTTCAAGATGTCTAATTAACAGTAGAGATGCAAGAAAGGAGTACAAGAGAAGTGATGGACAGTTTGAGTTCTATATTATTATAGCAAGGGCATTCAAGAGTTTCATACACAATGGAAATATCCTTTAAGGAAGAGACTGCAGTTTAAGAAACTAGTTCAGTTTCAAAAATGGGAGATGAAAATTACTCTCCACATAAGGCCATGTGCTTTACTCCAGAGAAAAAGCAAAACCACACAAAACTACTTGTGGCAGTATTCTTTAGATGAACATATATATGTGGGTGTATGGCCATGGGAATATTTTAATATGACATATAATGAGATTTTTTTGTTCATGATCCTAGAGATCATGATGGATGATATCATATACTCAGGACTAATGTTTTTGAAGAAATTTGGTAAGAGGAAAATATAAATTTCATTTCACTACAGAAAGCATTGTGTGATTTCATTTTCACTCATAACAAGAGAGAATACTAAAAGACCCCATTACAAGGGGCCTAAATAGGGAAGCAGGATAGTAAAGAAGGAAAAGCATAGGTTATCATGTTATATGATAGGTTCACATCGTGATTTTTACACTATCTGTGTGACTTCAGGTCACACATTTAATCCACAGTGCCTCAGTTTCCATATATGTAAAATAAGGGGGTTGTAGCAGATTGTCATTTATGGCCCTTATAGTTTTACATATATGATCCTATGAAAAAATTCCTCAGGAAATATTTAGGTTGTAATTAATTAAAGTATTAGGACTAATGTCAAAAAGCAAAAAAAAAAAAGTTGAGGCAGAGAAAGGTAAGGAAGAAAAAGGACAAGGATGATAGGCATAAGATATAAGTATAGAAAAATATGAGAAAAAATGAGGATTAGGAAAGATTTGTAGAAAAATGGGTCAAAACTACATCTTCCGCATATTTCATGTACAGACCTTGGGCTACTTTGGATAGGATTTCAGTTTGTGCTGAGTTCTGTTTCTTTGTGGGAAAACTTTGAAATTCTTTTCAATGTATGTGAACTTTGGATACCTCCAGTGTTGTCATAAACAGTCTTTACTGTATTTTTTTTTTCCTGGCAAGAACTTGGGACCACCAAAAGCTCTAGGAATTCAGCCCAATTTCATTATAGGAATGACATTTAGACTTATTTGTCTTGGGCTAAAGACGGAAATATACACAGGAGATTTTTCTAGGATGTGGGAGTTATTTTGAAAAAGAAAATCTCCAAAACTAATCAATTCACAAGGTATTGGAGCATAGCCTTAAATAGTAATTAGCACTAACAGTAAATTAGTAATAAATGTATTACTTCCCTCCCTATAAATTGAACTCCTGGGATATAAGAAACATTTTCATCTCAATTGGTAGATCAATCTATAGAATAATGTATCATATAATATAGAGTATATACTCACAAAGCTTTCAGATAAGTAAATTTCTATTAAAAATCAGTCACTTTGAACATCAAAGTCTTAAGAATATAATAATAACATAACTTACATTTTCATAGCAATTTAAGCTTTGTAAAGCACTTACATATGCTACCTTATTAATCTTCAAAACAATCTTGTGAGGTAGATGTTATTTTATCATGGTTTTATAGATAAGGAAACTAAGACTAAGTGATTTGTCCAGGGTCACACCATAGCATTTTAAGAAAAATGATTTAAACTAAGTTATTCCTGACTCCAAGAGGCAGGAACTTATATACTGCAGCACCTAGCTGGAACCAAGAGTAGTGATGCTGCAACTTCGACCATCTTATGGAACTCTTAGCATTGTAGGGACCACTGAATGTCATCTGGATCAACATAAACCTTAACAGGAATCTCATCAATATCCCCATATTATTGTCCACGCTTCGCCTGACAATTTTCAGTGATGATCAACTAACTGACTACTTTCTGAGACAGCCCATCTCACTTTCAAAAGTTCTGATTATTAGGATTTGAATCCCCAGTAAATATGTATTCCATTCACTGCTTTGGATGATTCCCCATTTCAGCCAAGAATAATACATCTATTTCCTGTTCCACAATTAATGTTTATCCTTTTCAGAAGAATCATCATACTTTCCCTATCTTTTCCAAGGTAAAGATTTTAATTTCTATCAAATTATTACCAGTAACATTTTGATCTACTTTAAAATAAAACATGTTTAGTTGATTTAGACCCAAATTATATCTATTTTCCAGTTGTTTGCTGGTAAATATTTAACAATCAACTCTGTTTAATATGCATTTTTAACATTTTTCATCATTTTTTTGTCTAAACAATCAAAAATACAATAAATTAAGATCTCATGTAAAGTGTTTTCTCATTTCTAAGGTATAAATCCTCAATGTGAAAAGTTACCAATTGGCTATTCAAATTGTAGAGCTGTCTTCCTCACACTCTTTCTTGTTATTTAGTTAAAGTTGTCAGCATGTGAGGGTGGAGTAAAAAAGGCTGAGTAGAAAAAGCAGTTCCATGGAGCTATGGCCCAAACCACTTCAAAATTATGTAAAGGGGGGGGCTCTGAACAACCTCTGAAGCTCCAGAACCCACAAAGACACAGAGAAGCTAACTTCCCACTGAGGACAGTCAGGCACCCTAGCAGGGAGTGGACAGCATAGTGCTCTGGGAGTCCAGTCCAGGCCTGCATTAGTCAGAAGTTTTAGCCCCAGGGCATCCAGACCAGCAGCCTGCTGGAGGGACCCCAGAATACCAGCAGCTGTGGTGTTTCCAGAATTATCAACACATAGATACCTAAGACAAAGTGAGAGGTCAGTGCTCTATGGACTTTGGGACTGGTTGGGAGAGCACATCAGCTTCTTCCCCTGGGGGCCAGAAGCCTCTGAGGAACCAGAAGAGCTGGCACCATGTTCCCATGTTGCAGCTTTATCTCCTGGCCTGTGAACTGTAGGGGGATCCGGCAATCAGTTTGGGCGGTAATTGCTCTTGCTTTACCATTCTTGTATAAGGATTGAGGTCTGGGGTAGAGGTCTTGGGGTGTGTGACCAGCTCGTCAGAGTGTATGGAGGCTTCAGAGAGGCCACCAAATTAATACCTCCAGCAGTTGAGAAAACCCCAGGTTTGGGACAGAAGCTCCCCTGCCTGGTGGCAGAGACCTACTATGGCAACAAGCCTAAAAGTCAAGTAATTGAGTGTCAATAAGCCTAAGCAAAGGAAACAAAATATACAGAAAATTCAATATTAGTCTCCTGTTTTGGGGGCAAAGAGGATCAAAGCATGGAATAAGAGAAGGACTGTGAGGTCAGAAATCCTGCACCAAAGGCCCCAAATGAAAATACGAGCTAGTTACAGGCCATAGAGGACCTTAAGAAGCAGATAAGAGAAGTGGGGAAAAATTGGGAAGAGAAATGAGAAAGATGCAAGAAAAGTATGAAATGAGAGTCAACAGCCTTTCTGAGGAAAATAACACCTTAAAAAATAGACTAACTCAAATGGCAAAAGAGGCTCAAATAGGCAATGAGGAGAAGAAAGCCTTAAAAAGCCAAATTTGACAGATGGAAAAAGAATCTCAAAAGCTCACTGAAGGAAATCATTCCTTCAGAATTAGACTGGAGCAAATGGAAGCTAGTGACTTTATGAGAAATCAAGATGCTGTTTAGCAGATCCAAACAAATGAAAGACTAGAAGGCAATGTGAAATATCTCATGGGAGAAACCACTGACATGGAAAATAGATCCAGGAGTGATAATTTAAAAATTATTGGACTACCTGAAAACCATGATCAAAGAAAGAATAAAGAAATCATCCTTATAGAAATTCTCAAGGAAAATTGCACCGATGTTTTAGAGCCAGAGGGCAAAATAGAGGTTGAAAGAAGCCACAGATCACCTCCTTAAAAAAGATCCCCAAAAGAAAACTCCTAGGAATATTATAGCCAAGTTCCAGAATTCCCAGATCAAGGAGAGAATATTACAAGCAGCCAGGAAGAAACAATTTTAATATTGTGGAAACACAAACAGGATAATGCAGGATCTGGCAGCTTCTACACTGATGGATTGAAGGAGATGGGATATGATATTCTGGAGGATAAAGGAGCTAGGATTACAACCAAGAATTACCCACCAGCAAAACTGAGTATCATGTTTCAGGGGAAAATATGGTCATTCAATGAAATAGAGGACTTTCAAGCATTCTTCAGGAAAAAAAAAACAGAGTTGAATAGAAAATTTGACATTCAGACAGAAGAAACAAGAGATGCTTGAGCAAGTAAACAGGGAAATAAATCATAAGGAACTTATCAAAGTTGAACTATTTACATTCCTACATGGAAAAATGATAATTGTAACTGATGAAACTTTTCTCAGTATAAAAATAACTGAAGAAGGGTATATGAGCATACGAATACATATTTGAATATGTGTATATATGTTTACAGGTATGCATAGATAGAGGGCATAGGTGGAATATAATGAGAAGAGATGATATTTAAGGGGTGGAATTGAGAGGTGAGAGAGGAACATAATGAGAGGATATAGGGAGAGACTGAATGGGGTAAAGTATCTCGTGTAGAAGAGGGAAGGGAAAGTGATTGCAGGGGAGGGGAAGAACAGGAAGGCAAAAAGGCAAAACCTTATTCTCATTGAATTTGGCTCAGGGAGAGAATGGCATACATACTAAATAGCATATCTCACCTTACAGCAGAGTAGGAGGGAAGAGGATGAGAGGGGGGATGATGGAAGGAAGGGCAGGCTGTGGGGGAGGAAAGTTGGAAGCACCCACTTTTGAAAAGGGACAGGATCAAAGTAGGGAATAGACCAAGTGGGAGGTGGGATAGGAGGGACGGAAATATCGTCAGTCTTTTACAATGTATCTACTATGTTAACGTTTTGCATAGCTATTCACGTACAGCATATAATGAGTTGCTTATTGTCCCGGCGGGAATGGGTGGCAGGGGAGTAGGGGAATAGGTCTTGAATTCGAAGTTTTAAAATAAAATGTTTTAAAAATATAGAAATACTCTGATTAATACTATTTTGCATATAATTGGGAGATAAGATGTGCAGGCATCGGGGCACGTGGACTTACCTTGCCCTCTGGAAAAGTCGAAGGGGATATGGGAGAAGAGATGTGAGTGAGCAAATTACATGAGGGGATATCCTCTGGTACTGCTTTACTGGGGTTGTGAGTTGGGGGTAAATGGGTAAAAAATTCTAACTCAAAATCTGACAGAAATGAATTATGTAAACCAGGATTTAATAAAGCATTTGGAAAAAATGGTGTCAGCATGACATGATGGAGAAAAAATTGTTGGTATTGTAGTTAATATCTCTGCTCAAGTCACATGTATGCAAATTACTACTTTCCAGATTCATGAAAAATCACTGAAATTTCTTGAACCTCTGTTTCCAAACTGAACGTCTGGATGAAAATACTTGCAGAATCTAATTCCCAGTCTTATAGGTAGGATCAAATGGTATAATTTTTTAAAATTATATATGTTAGCTATTATTATTAATAAAACTACATGGAACCTAATGAAACAAAAATACAGTTTGGAATTAATTTCAAAAAGAGAATTTTTTTTTATGAAAAATATACACATGTGGTTTTCTTAACAGCGAGCTAATTAAGAGCAATCTATATGTTTTGTTTTGTTTTTTCTTTTAATTTCCTGGCACTAACTTGGCACTGATATTCTTGTTTTCCACTTAATAACATTGGCATAAAGCTTATAGATGGAAGACATAACTCTAAGAAGTCTTTTATTTTTTTTTCAACTGTAAACATTTATGAATATGGGTGAGGTGTTTCAAATCAGTCAGTTTAATAAGCACATATTAAATAACTACTTTGTGTCAGGAACTGTGCTATGCTAAACTCTGGGGATATAAATGAAGGGGAAAAATGTCCCTCCTATAAAGGAGGGTAAGAGTATATGCAAACAGCTTTGTTACAATAGATACTTTAAATGATCTTAGAGATGGAGCTATATTCAAAGAATACCATGCATTGCTCGATCATCTGCCATTTACCTGAGTATTTTAAGTTATATTTTTTCTGAGCCTTATTTTCTCATTTTTTGAGCAAAATCAAAATAATTTTCTGACATAAAACATAAAAGAACATATGTAAATTAAACGTTAATATATTAATAGATTCATCATATCATTGAGATGGCTATTTTCCAAAGTCACACAACAAATGTCAGAAGCAGGACTTGAACTTAGTTCTTCCTAGCTTCAACAGCAACTTTCTATTAAATAGTCCATGCTGTTCCTTATTGGATAATAATGTTTATTATAATGACATGTTATTTTGTGTGAATTCAATAGTAAGTTATAGAGTACAGGAGGGTAAGTACTATACATTATCTATCATGTATCACCTACCACAAAACGTATCACCTAGCTGAAAGATGATTAATCCTTGTTGAAGGAATGGATGGTAAATATCTTGTCTACTGAAACAGAGCTAGTAACTGAAAAAGGTTGAACTCCAAGTCCAGTGACTCTTGATGATGTTGAAGAATGTGGGTTCTAATTTCCTAATGGTAAAAATCAATAGTAACACTTTACTCTGTAATCACATGTGGCTCTTTTCTTCATTATATCTTTTTTAAATGCCATTTTATTTATTTATATATTTTTTGCTTTTCTGGAGGGGGGAAGGCAGTGCAATTGGGGTTAAGTAACTTGCCCAAGGTCACACAGCTAATAAGTGTCTGAGACTGGATTCGAACTCAGGAGTCCTCCTGACTCCAAGGTCGGTGCTCTATTCACTGTACCACCTTGCTGCCCCTCTTCATTATCTTTACAAAGTAAATGGTAACAAGTATTTGGGAAGACAAATAGAAGAGCAAAGGGAAGAAATGGAATTGAACATAAGAATACAGATTGTATGGTATGAACTATAGCATATTTTAACTTACAAAATATTTATCAAAATTACTATTTCCAAATTAAACAAAATCTAATACTCCTCAACTAGAAAAGGCAGAGACTATTTAGCAAACAGAAATAGTCAATCGTTAAAATAATTAGTAATTCTTAATGGATGAAAATAGTAATGGATCAATAGTTGCAATATACTCTTGTAATGGGAATGGGAATTTGAAGATCTACCCTGCCCCCTAACAGACCTAGGGGGGACTTTGAAGACCTTCCCTGTTCTGAAGATAATCTCTGCTTCCTGATAGGCTGAATGTAGTCACATGGAGCCTGTGGTGGGAAGAGTTTTGCTGAGGAAAAGCAGAGGTCACAGGAAAGCTGGTACAGAGCTACCCTGACAGTTGGAGACAGTTGGGGACAGAGGAGCTCAGTCAAGGAGATAGAGTTTTGTGACTAAATGTTTATCTTGTATTGGTTTGTGGGAAGGCTAAAGGATGGCATGACCCTCAGCATTATTATGGCTTCTGAATATCTTTGGTACTATGATGGAATTGGCTTACTGGCTTTAGGATTAGGTTTTCTGGTGTTTAAATAAACCTTCAGCTTTGTCCTTTATCTGGAGAGTCTGTCATATTTTTTAATCAAAAGTCATATGATACTTATAGTCATGGTCTTTATTGTGATCATGGGCACTGTAAATATTGCATTGGTGGTACAACACTATACAAGTGTCTATGACTTACTCCCAAGTTATCTGACTTTGCAGATAAGTCTCAGGAATTGAAAGAGGTGTAGTAAGGTTGAATAATTTATCCTGAGTCAAATAAGATTTAAGTGCCCACCCTGGTATCTGAACCTGTGTCTTTGAGACTACAAAACATAATATAAATAATATGAATAAGGCTAATAACATTATTTTAAAATGGAAAAAATAGTAACCAGAATAGGTTCATTCCTAAAGGAAGAGAATTAAAAACATTTACAAATAAGCAAGTTGCACTAGAGACCATTAAATGTATGAAAATAATCATTTTCTTGGGAAAATGTATAAAAATCAAATTTTAAATAAATTTCATAAGCTATATGTGAACATTCTTAAGCATTCCATACATAGAGTTCCACTTTTAGTATATCACATTTAGAGAACGAAACTTAACATAATAGTTTGAATTGGTTGCTGACACAATGGACAAGACTTATTTCTCTTTTTCATCTTCTTTGTACATGTACAACATGCCATGAGATATTCTGTCCTTTCACAGACAATGTAAAATCAGCTCTAACAGATGACATAGAACTTTTCAATGCTAGGTGAAGAACAGATTTAATACATCTTTCTTTGTCTTGAGTTTCTCTATCACATTATCTAGCATCTTCACAGATGATACTTTTAGATGCTGATGATTGAGAATAATCCTCACTTTCTTGAGATTTTGATGTTTGTGATTTTTTCCCATCACCTTCCTCAACACATGGATCTTGACATCTTATTTTTCTTATAATCTAGAACTTCAAAGCTTTCTTCTTCCCCTTTGTTTTGGGCTTTCAAGCTAGCCTTTATCTGACACTTCACCTTTTCCCTCAGGAAGTCAATTTTCTCTCAGAGTCCAGCCTTTGTGGCAACATGAAAAGTGCTTTTTATCACAGGAAGTAGATTTTGATAAATCAGCTGATTTAATGTCACTCGCCTTTGCTTCACATACAGTTTACCTGGTATATCTCATAATCTTCATATGTGAATTCTTGTTCTTCATTGTTAATATAATCTTCTGAATCTAGACTCTACTTCAAACAGTACTGAATTGATCTGAAACTGAATCATCTGAATTTTTACTTAATACACCACTATCAATATGAGGATTTGAAGGAATTTCATTTGAGACACTGCTATGACTTTATTCCCAGCATATCACACTTACGACACGTAGGGAATAATTTTCATCAAATGTAAAGGAAATGTTATCTCATTTATACCATTTTATGTCTTTCAACAAGCAACACATTCAAATTGTCTTGTTTCACTATGTGCACTAGTTATAGATAAGGTATTTGGTCTAGAATTCAAACGGTGATAGTTTCTCTTTCTGCAATTCTTGCACTGACTCCTTTTGACCACTTCCAATTTCATGTTGACACCTGGTTTCATTTTTAGATGTATTTGGACTATCAAGTCCTTGTTGATCTACTACTATCAAGTTTTTAGAAATCATTGTATATAATCTCCTATGCTCTTTCACAGAAAAGGTTGATACAGATCTCCAATAATGTCACATGTACAACAGAAAATATGTTATTTCTTTTTATCATATTATTTTTCTGACATAATATACTGGTCAAGATGGAATGAAACCTCCATTGAAAGTGTGTGCACCAGCAAACTTCAACAACTTCAAGAGTAATGGCTTTGATCTAACCCCAGACTCTTGTCCTGAAGTTGCAATCTGTAAAGTGCTTAAGGCACTATCTTTTATCAGAAGACCCTTTGGTAGTGCACATTTGCCTGGATAAGTATGGGAAGAACTCTCTTAAATTTGAGAGTCAGGCACAGAAAAAAAAAAGAGGTGACCCTATTTAAACCCCATAGCAGGAAACAAGGCTGGCTGTCCCAAGTGCACCAGGATATTGTGAAGACATGCAGAATCAACAGCTGTTAGCAGGGTACCCAGGTCAGGTAGGAGAGCCAGCCCAGCTACAGGACCTTTCTTTAGGTTACCTTTGCCAGAGTGCCTGCAGGCTGGCCACTGCCCAACATGGACTTCCAGGATGCAGAGCCACCCTTTCCAGGCTAGTTCAGTCCAGTCCTTCCTTTCCCTTCCCACCAGCTGCTGCAGACCCCATTCTCTTCGCCCTCTCCCTCAATGCCCGTGTCCAATGTTATAAGGTCTTTCAAAGAGAGGGACAGTGGATGGAGTACCCCACTTCCCACTCCCAAGTCCCATCCCAGGTGAGGCCCGGGGCCTGCTCTGACCTCAGGCTCCAATGTGCTGGCCTCAGCTGCTGCTTCACAGCTGAGCAGAGCTTCATTCCATCAGCAGAGAAGGCGGGGCTGGGCTCTTAGGGCTAGCCCCTCCTCCTCCAATGGCCTACACCAGAAGCAAGAGCCCTCCCTCCACACGCTCTGCACCTTTATGTTTTGATCTATCATATCTTTATTTGTTTTCCTCCCTCTTTTGTTAGATGTCATGACTCCTTGAGGACTTAGTTTAGGATATGTAATGACTCTAACTAGTCAATTTCACTAGGAAGTAGAGTGTAATGAGAGACCATTCTGAAGCCTTCCTGAAAAATACATCATTTAATTTCTTTTATCTCAAGGTTACATTTTGGCTTTGGCATTTACATAATTCTGACATATTAAAGTATAACTTTATTTGATGCTTCCTAACTATGACTGACAGGGCATTTTGCCTTTGTGTACCTAGAATAGGGAAGTTCAAGATGGATCAAATTAATTTATTAGTACAATAAATGAAGATAAATTTGGTTATGCATGTCCATACATATATTGGGTTGATTTGAGTACTGGTCAACTTGATGTATTGATTGATGGTATGGATATGGCATCATTTTGACTTTATATCTATATAATTATGGATTTTAAACTGGCAGAGACCTTGTTAATTTCATATGTTAGTTAAGAGTTCTGAGGAGATGGAAAGTTAACTTTCAAGATCCATTGCAGAGCCAAAATTGAATCTGGTCCTTTGGTTCCTAACCTATAGCTTTCTCTCCTATATCACACTGTCTCATTTAAGTATCAAAGCTTTGATATTACATGTATGAAAATGTGTGTGTGTGTGTGTGTGTGTGTGTGTGTGTGTGTGTGTGTGTACTCACAGGCAATGTGAAAGCTTCATACTTGTTATGAAGATTGTTAGTCTCACTAGTTAGAAAGTATACAACTCCAATAATGTAATTATAATTTCTAGTGATATATACTCAATTTGGAAGTAATTTTAAATGTCCCACACACTAGTTCCTTAAATGATGCTTTGTCTTTCCATTGCAGGTAGCTTTACTCTGGTGATGAGATGTCTCATTAGTAAGATGTAATGGCTGAGGTATTGTGTTGTGCATGGTGTTGTCTATTCTTCTCCACTCTTGTCATCGATAAGATTCGTTGACAAGATTGTCATTGACAAACTATTTTCTTCGTATAAAGATTTGGATATAACCAGGTAGACAGAAAAACATGAAGGCACATATTTACCTTTATTATCCAGAGAAACAGATAGTAGCCTACATAACTTAATCCAGTAAACAGAAATAAAATCTCAGACTAACTCCAATTTTGTCTCATATTTGAGAATGGCTTCAAATTATCCATTTTATGATAAACCCATTATTGCTAAAGGTGATTGATGTGCTTTTCCCACACTGGCTCTTTATCTGTTTCCATGTTTCTTCTTAGGGGATTTTTTGTTTTATTTTGTTTTTACATCACCGTGCAGGGCAATTATGAAGAGTATGTCTGCGTCACAATTAAGTAATAGCACAACTTGGCCTCATTTATGCTAGCTAAGGTTGATGTTAGATACTCTGTAACTTTAAGGTTCCACCTACCTTCTGGATCCAGATGACTCTGGAGGAGAAAGTGAGACTGGTGCCTTTGCACAGTGCTCCCTCACTGAAATCAAAGTCAACTTCAAGTCATATCATCATTTCCCTGATGCTATGGTTCTCTTCAAAAACAAACAAACACACAAACTATTATTGCCTATTCTCTTGCGGGAGTTGTAATATACCTTATGTGACTGGGTCCAGGCAAAACTAGAGCTTCATTGAATTT
The DNA here is from genome assembly GCA_011680675.1 of Gymnobelideus leadbeateri. Taxonomy (NCBI): domain Eukaryota; kingdom Metazoa; phylum Chordata; class Mammalia; order Diprotodontia; family Petauridae; genus Gymnobelideus; species Gymnobelideus leadbeateri. Next base: position 151,504 of record WOXC01011740.1, on the reverse strand, counting down.
GACATGTTGCTAAAGTTGGAATGATATTCAACTTCAGCCATGTTGAAAAAGTACTTAAAATATTGTGGTTTGTCCTTTGTTCTCATGCCATTAGGAAGATGATGACATGACTTGCTAATGAATTGAATTTTACTGCGAGAGGGCTGTGAAAAGTCACCAGCCTCATTTTCTCCTACAGAGCCATGTGGGATAAGTGCCCAGATATAGATCAGGACAACTAGAGATGCCCCAGGATGCAGTGGGAGTCCTTGGCCTTTATAAGCTAAAGTCTTTCTGAATTTTCACTTTGAGTGAGGCAACATCCATTCAGTGAATAGGCTTGTTTAATAAGTAAGACAAAGGATGCACCTTTTACTTAAAAAAATCAAATTCGGAGGGAAAGACCCTCTTGCTGACCAAAAGAGAAAATAATTACTCTTTTTTTGTCTTTTTGCAAGGGATAAGGCAAGGCAATTGGGGATAAGTGACTTGCCCAATGTCATACAGCTAGTAAGTTTAAGTGTCTGAGGCTGAATTTGAATTCAGGTCCTCCTGACTTCAGGGTTTGTGCTTTATTCACTGTGCCCTAGCTGCCCCCAAAATTTACCATTTACAATCACTCTGAGACAGAATGGCCCAAAAAGTAACTATTAAGTAGTTATAGGTTCATCAAAGTCCAATGCTAAGACAAAAGTCCAGACTACTAGTGATGGCCTAGGATACAGTGGATGACCTGGGGATCTTCTATATCCGAATAAATGCTTTAGTGCTCCACATAACAGAAGAACACTTTTTCAACCACCTTCATGGGCACTGGAACAAATTGTTCTCATCTGTCCATCCACTGCGGGAAGTTTTCAAAGGCTTGGGAATATTCACATGCTTTTCACATCCCCTTATCTCACTGATGAGTTTGAGGCCAATTGTTTACCATCAATCTGGTAAGTAGTAATCCCTTAATAAGTACTTGTTGCCTTCCCTTTCTCCTCCCTGCTTTGTTCATGGTACTAGAATGGAACCGAGAGTCTAAGTCAACTTTCAAATTGCATGGATGAAATCTAGGAACCAGGGAAATTAAAAGTCTTTTCTCAACATATCTAGTGGCACTGGATCCAAATCCAAGTATATTAATTCCCAAACCAGCAGTCACAGAGTAATTTACATTTGCCCTGTCTCAGTGGGGACTTTTTTTTTACTTATAATACTAGCAATCACGTGGAATAGAAATTTGACTTGTTTATATTTGGTCCCACAGAATTCAAATAGGTTCAAAAAGTGAAGTTGCAGAGGCAGATTGCAGATTAGAAAACAAGGACAAAATAAAACAAACCTCTTAATACTTAACTGTCCAAAACTAAGTGAACCTTCTCAGAAACTACTCTTTTTATTTCTTTTTAACCACTGCAGGTATGTTATGGAGGCTAGATGATTATTTTTCTGTCATTTTGTAGAGAGGGTTTTTGTTTAAATAGGTGGGATACTAGGACTTTTGTGCTCACTTAAAACTCATAAATTCTATTATTTCTTTTATTATTTCTAATCTACAATGGCTCTACATTACCTAATAAATAAAATTAAAACAAACACACACACAAACAAAATTTCCTTTCTTTGGCATAACCTTATTTCCAATACTTTCCTTTCACATGCTCTACAAAATAAACAAATAGATAAATAAAACCCCCCAAACTGTATTAGTTATTATTTTCCTTACCCTTTCTGATATTATTCGTTCTACTCTTATCTTGGGGCCTTTTCTCACAAAATCATCACTTTTCCACATTTCTGCCCATTAAAACATTTTTTTCTTTATTTAATGACCAATTTAAATCCCACATCCTCCTCAAATCTTTCCCTGGACCCCCTCTCATATTCCATGAAAACTTTAATATAGACTTCTTATGTAGAATTATCATTTAATTTGTAATATATTGATTTTAGAAAATATTATTTAACAGTAATTTTTGAAGGGCAGGAAAAATGATGTAATTTCATTTTTGCATATTCAATATCAAGGACAATATTATAAGTATAGTAATAACCAAAATGTATAAATGAAAAATAACTTGCATTTATGAAACACTATACATTTTAAAAGTACTTTTAAATTCAACATTTCAATCAATTCTATGGGTAGTATTATTAATATAATTTTTTTATAGAAAAGTGTCAGGGTGGTTAAGTGACTTTTGAATTGTCATATAGTTATGAAGACAAAAAGTCAGGACTACTGACTACAAGTTCAAAGCTCTCTCCCTTCCCCCCAACAAACAAACAAACAAACAAACAAAAATCCCTACAATAAATAGCTTTCTATGTCAGGCGTGTATGGCTTTGTGAGAAATTACTATGACAAAAGACAAAAAGGTTCCTATGAGGGTTTTTTGTTGGTTTGTTTTTGTTTTTTAAAGTCAGGACTAGTAAGCTATATTACAGAGAGTAATCTCCAGTTTCAATGTTTTTTTCACAAGCAGTTGTGCCTTCACAGAATAAGAATTTATTTATTATCTTAGAAAGTACAAATAAAATTACATCAGTCTCCACATCATAAAATGGTCAATTGGCAAATACAAGTAAAGGGTGGGCACATGTGGGAAAAGATTTCTAAAATGCAACTTGTCACTATGTTAGCTAAGTAAAATCATTCCCTAGGGCATAGAATTTGTTGTTAAAAAACAAACAAAAAAACTATGGACAGCTTCTAGTTAAAGAAGGGAGACTTCTTTATAAACATCTATCTTGTAACAGTCCACTGACATAACGAACTTTCTCTAGGTATGAAAAAGTTTCCCCTTTTTACCCTTGCTTTCCAGTAATAGGCTAATAGTGCCCAAATCCCTACTGGAGGTGCAACTGTCAAAAAGTAAAGTCCTTGTCTGCTGACCAGGCTTATGTCTAGGGAAAGGCCAATGGGCCAGTTAGAAACAGAGAGGAAAACAAGCCCTTTAATGAATCCAATTTCCACGAATAATAACAATGAGTTTTAGTTCAATATTCATGTTTTAAGGACAAATTGTAGAGAAGAATAGAAGAGGAGGGGGAAAGGAAAATGGGGAAATATATATAGTAGATAAATAGATTATAGACAGAGATAGAGATGATATAGATATAGATGTATGTATGATATACACATATCCATATGGAATAAAACTTATGAAAGGATGGGCAGCACAAGGACACTGGTGCACTCAGGTGGAAAGGCCTGGATCCAGGGAAGTGGCATGCTCCTTATGTACTACCAGGGAATGAAGATATACTCCAAAGTTGTTGCTGTTTCATTTGTCCTTCCTTCTCAAAGAGGACCAAAACATCAGGGAGATGATGACATGCCTTGCAGTAGACTTTGATGTGAGTGAGGGAGGGTTATGCAATGTCACCAACCTCACTTTCTCCTCCACAGCCCAAAGTTTCCAAAGTACACTTCTGAGAATGGGATACTTAAACTTGATCTTGCTGACTTTGTAGAGTTGGCTGATTTGAATACTTCTGAGATTTTTTTTACAATGATAACTTTTTATTTTTCAACCTTTAAATGTTCTTATTTTAGACAGCTTCTTGAACTGGTGGTTCATAGCCATCAGCCCTTTCTACTTTTGTGCCTGTTTCATCTCATGAAGGTTTTCTTGAGCCAACACCTTCACCATGCAGCTCCATTAGTTTTCCCAATTCAAATTTGGGCTTCTTGAGCATCTTGACTTTTCGTACAAATACATCATGGAGAGGGTAAATGGACTGGCAAGCCTTTTCTATGTCCTTTCCAATGCTGTCTGGAATCAGTTTATTGACAACTTCTTTCAAGTCATTTGTCTGCACCACTCGGCTCATGATTTCCATCATTTTCTTATGAATTTGACGGACCTGTTGGTGCTGGGCATAAGAGGCCTTACGGATCTGGTTGTTGCGATTTTTGGTAAAACCAACACAAAAGAGGTGGAGCAAGTATCCATCGGTAGTTTTGACATCAACATGGGCTTCAATCATAGTCTGCCACTTTTTGACCATGGAGCACTTCTTGTCCCGGGTAAGGTCCATTCCATGGAAATTAGTCAAACAATTTTTTACCCTGAACATCTTCAGTAATTAACTTGAACTTACGAAAAGCAACCTCATCATTCTGCAGATCAGCAAGGCTCATTTCAAAAACTCGACCCTTGAGACCATCAGAGGCAACTTTTGTTCCTTGAGTCCTTGTCACCAATGTCTTGCCAATATTTCGAATGTTGAACATAGCTGGTGCTTTTACATCATACCAATCCTTCTTCAAAAATGGATCAACCACTTTCTTCTTGGCTCCTTTTTTGCCACCTTTGGTGAGGCGCTTATTGTTGTCCACCGCCATGATCCCGCACTGAAAGCCAAAAGCTGAGATTTTTTAGATAGAAAATCAAGGTGGGGGAAAATAAGTTGGTACTTGGCAAGATAAATTTTTAGACACACAGCTGTATTTACCTTAAAGCAAAACTGTTAGTTTTGTTTTGTTCCCCCCCCCCCCATGCCCTAATCTTATAGCAATAGTTTGCATGCAAAGCTTCTGTGAACTGCAGCTTCCTTTAAGAGGAGATTGCTATGGTAATTTCAGCCTTATCTTCCAACAGCTCAAGCAGATTTTTCACTACTCACAATCTTCTAATGCAACTGTATAAAAAGATAGGTATTATTAAATACTTCCTTTATACCAGTGAATCAGGAATCCTTATTTTCTAGCAACATAATATATTATTCAAAGGATGTTTAGGGAACATATAGAAAATGAAAGAGTTCTATCAAAAAAATTAAGCATTACATCATCAAGACGACGTTCTACAAAATTAATCGTATTTCCTTTTATGACAAGGTGATTATCTGTATGTATGTATAAAATTACACATATACACAGACATACATACCTATATATATATATATATATATATATATATATACACACACATATATTTATGTATGTATATGTGTTTGTGTTTGTGTGTAGATGTATATACATAGCTGTATTTATGTGTCATGTTAAAAATATGGGCCTTCCTTTCAAGAAGAAGCTTTTGGTCATTAAAAGAATAAATACTTTTTCAAAGCCTTTCTTCTATAACTTAGTCAAATCAAATTAGACATAAAATCTAATATAATGTTGTCCAATATGTTATATCATATATTATTATATTTAATATGTAATGTTTGGCATATAAGTATACTAATATATCTGCATACTACTATCATGCTAATATTATATATTTATAACTATCTATAAAATCACATATCATCAGTGAATCAATCCTATGGATTGAACATCCAATTGAATATCATGGGCTGGAAAAAATGGAATTCTTGATCTGTATTTTTTTCTTTTGTTAATACTTAAGTAAAATGCTTGTGAATGAACATAGGTTAAAGGTTCTGTAATTTTCCACAACTGACACAAAAATCATACTATCATTCTCAAGAAGAATCATTTAAAATTTTTCTTAGATTTTTTGCTCCACAGCTGGGATTACTCATTAACATTAGAAAATGTATTTGAGGGGCTGAGCCAAGATGCCAGAGTAGATACAGCACTTCCAAGGGACTTTCACCCACACCACTTCGAAATTATATAAAAGGGGACTCTGAACAACCTGTAGAGCTCCAGCACCCACAGAACAACAAAGAGAAGCTAACCACCCACTGAGGACAGCTGGGAAGCCCACAGGGAGTGGCCAGGACAACACTCTGGGAGTCGAGCCCAGACAAAGTGAGTCTGAGGTTTTAGCCCCAGGGTGGCCAGACCAGCAACCAACTGGAGGGACCCAAGAACACCAGCAGCTGTGGCTTTTCCAGAATTACCAACACAGAGATGCCTAGAACAAAGTGAGAGGTGAGTGCCCTATGGATTTTGGGACCAGTATTTGGGAACATGTCAGATTCTTTCCCTGGGGGTGAAGACATGGAACAGCCACCATTTTGCAGCTTCAGTTGTAGCTTCAGTTCCTGCCTGTGGACTGTAGGGGGATCCAGCAATCACTCTGGGGGGTGGGGGTAATTGCTCTTGCTTTAACTTCCCTGGATCTGGATTGCAGTATGGGGTGGAGGTCTTGGGGTGTGTGTCCAGCTTGCCAGATTGTGTGGGGCTTCAGGGAGGGCATCCAACTAATACCTCTGCCAGTTGAGAAGACTCTCTTTGGGACAGAAGCTCCCCTGGCTGGTGGCAGAGTCCTACTGTGGCAACAAGCCCAAAAGTCAAGTAATTAAGTGGCAACATGCCTAGGCAAAGAAAACAAAAGAAAAATGCAACATTAGACTCCTGTGATGGGGACAAAGAGCATCGAAGCATGGAACAGGAGGAGGACCAGGAGGTCAGAAATCCTGCAACAAAAGCCTTAAATGAAAATACGAGTGGGTTACAGGCCATAGAGGACCTTAAGAAGGAGTTTAAAAACCAAATAAAAGAACTGGAGGAAAAATTGGAAAGAGAAATGTGAAGGATGCAGGAAAAGTATGAAATGAGGGTCAACAGCCTGACTGAGGAAAACAACACCTTAAAAAATAAAGTAACCCAAATGGCAAAAGAGCCTCAAAAAGGCAATGAGGAGAAGAATGCCTTAAAAAGCCAAATATGCCAGATGGCAAAAGAATCTCAAAAGCTCACTGAGGGATTCATTCCTTCAGATTTAGACTGGAGCAAATGGAAGCTAGTGACTTTATGGAAATCAAGATGCTGTTAAGCAGATACAAGCAATTGAAAGTATAGAAGGCAATGTGAAATATCTCATGGGAAAAATCACTGATCTAGAAAATAGATCTGGGAGATATAATATAAAAATTATTGGACTACTTGAAAGCCATGATCAAAGAAAAAACCTAGAAATAATCCTTCAAGAAATTCTCAAGGAAAATTGCCCTGATGTTTTAGACCCAGAGATGGAAATAGAGGTTGAAAGAATACACAGATCATCACCTAAAAAGATCCCAGAAAGAAAACTCCTAGGAATATTATAGCCCGTTTTGAGAATTCCCAGATCAAGGAGAAAATACTACAAGCATCCAGGAAAAAACAAATCCGATATTGTGGAAACACCATCAGAATAGCTCAGGACCTGACAGCTTCTACACTGAGGGATCAAAGGGCATGGGATATGATATTCTGCAGTGCAAAGGACCTGGGATTAAAACCAAGAATCACCTACCCAGCAAAACTGAGTATCTTGTTTCAGGGGAAAATATGGTCATTCAGTGGAATAGAGGACTTTCAAGCATTTTTGAGGGAAAAACCAGAGTTGAATAGAAAATTTGACATTCAGACACAGGAAGCAAGAGATCCTTGAGAAGGTAAACAGGGAAAAGAAATCAAAAGGAACTTATCAAAGTTGAACTATTTACATTTCTACATGGAAAAACAATAACTGTGACTGATGAAACCTTTCTCAGTATGAAAATATTTGAAGAAGGGTATATGGGCATATGAATACATTTGTGAATGTGTGTACATATGTTTACAGGTATACATGGATAGAGGGGACAGGTTGAATTTGGTGGGATGGGATGATACTTAAGGGGTGAAGTTAAGAGGTGAGAGAGGAATGTGGCAAGAGGAGAAGGTGAGAAACAGGGTGGGGTAAACTCTCTCATGTAGCAGAGGCAAGGGGAAGTAGTTCTAGGGGAGGGGAAGAACAGGATGACAAAAAGGAAAAAAAAACATGTTCTCACTGAATTTGGCTCAGGGAGAGAATAACATGCATACTAAATGGGATATCTTAACCTGCAGGAGAGTAGGGAGGAGGGGTATAAGAGGGGGGATGATGGAGGGGAGGGCATCCTGGGGGGGGGCGGGGTAGTTATAAGCACCCACTTTAAAGAGGGAGAGGATCAAAGTAGGGAATGGCCAAGGTGGGGGGTGGGATGTGTAGGAGGGAAATATAGCCAGTCTTTTACAGTATATCTAATATGGTAATGTTTTGCATAGCTATATATTTGCAACATATACTGAATTGCTTATCTTTCCAATGGGAGTGGGTGACAAGGGAGGAAGGGAATGGATCTGGAATTCAAAATTTTAAAATTAAATGTTTCTATTATATATATAATTACTATTAATACTATTTTGGATGTAATTGGGAGATAAGATGTGCAGGCATTGGGGCACAGAGATTCACCTTGCCCTAATGGAAAACTCAAATGGGGATATGGGAGAAGATGTGGATGAGAGCAGGTTGGATGAGGGGATATCCTGTGGGACTGCTATTCTGGGGTGGTGGGTAGGGGAAAAGCGCGGAAACTCAAAATCTGTTGGAAATGAATGATGTAAACCAGATGTTAATAAACCATTTTGAAAAAAGAAAATGTTTCACTTAATTTAATTATCGGAGTTATGAATAAATTTGTCTCTCTTTTGCACATTTCAGAGAACCATATATATCTATGTATACATCTGAAGTAGGTGAATGAGCTGAAGGTAAAAGGGGATCTTCAATCTGGTCTTGTACTCTACCAGATCTAAGTGAATTTATGTCAACTAACAACAGAGTATAGTGGTGTATTTTTCCTTTGTGTATCATCTGGGCAATTATGGTATCCTAAAGATTTGGCTTCAATACCTCGCAAACATGAAGGAAGAGAATATTACATACCAGTTCTCTGAAACTACTCTAGAAAAGACTTAGAGCACTAGGATAAATCATTATTGGGAAATAGAAAGAAAAAATCACTGTGAATAATTTTTCCAACAAAGGTCAGTATAATAAGACACAGAGAGGTCTGAGGGTGTTGGGAACCTAGTCAAGCCAAAAAGAAAGTGCACAAAGCTTTCAGCTGCTGAATAGAAAATGTGAACAGGAGACTATGCCTCAAATGTATCAAATTCAGAACTGGTTTGAAGATACAACAGGGCAGGAGCATGGTGCCTGATACATATACCTAACCTTTAACTATCTGCCAGAGTATGAGGCAATTATGGGCTTCAGGTGGTATGTTATTCTAGGACAAAAAAACAAAAGGGAAAATTTAGTTATTTTCTTTCTTTATATAGTATTTTATTTCCCCCCAATTGCCCATTTCACATGACACATTTTTCTGACTTGCTCCATCCTGTATATTCTTATGTAAATGGTAGGCAATTTGATATAAGTTATACATGTGTTATCATGTAAAACATATTGCCATATTGATCATATTTGTGGAAGAAGAAACAGACCTAAAGGGAAAAAATCATAAGAAAGAACAAAGTGAAAAAAATGCTTAGATATGCATTTAAATTCCGCCAATTCTTCATCTGGATATGAGTAGCATTTTCCTTTGTGAGTCATTTATACTTGTTTTGGACCACTGTGTTGCTGAGAATAGATGAGTCACTTACAGTTGATCATCACACAAAGTTGTTGATACTCTATAAAATGTTTTCCTGGCTCTGCTCATTTCATTTGCTTCAATTCATATATGTCTTTCAATTTTTTTCTGAAATCTACCTGTTCATCATTTCTTTTCATAAAATAGTATTCCATAACATTCATATAACACAGCTTGTTCAGTCATTCCACAATTAATGGGTATCCCCTCAATTTCCAATATATTGCCACCACAAATAGAATTGCTATAAATATTTTCCAAAAGTAGGTCATTTTACCATTTTTATTATCTCTTTGGGATACAGACACAGGTTGATTGACCTTTGGGTGCTTCAGAATGGTCAGATCAGTATCCAATTACACCAAGAGTGCACTAGAATCCCAATTTTCCCACATCTTTTCCAAAATTTAAGTTTGTCCTTTGTCATATTATTCAGTTTGATTGCTGTGAGGTAGTATTTCAGAGTTGTTTTAATTTTCATTTCTCTAATCCAAAGTCTTTTAGAGCAGTTTTTTATATGCCTATAAATATCTTTGATATCTTCATCTGAAAATTGCTTGTTTATAACTTTTGACAATTTATCAATTGGGGAAGGGGTTGTATTTTTGATACATTTGACATAATTATATATTTGAAAAACTCCCTGTAAAAATTGTTTCTCAGCTTTCGGCTTTCCTTCTTAGTTGCATTGGTTTTGTTTGTGCAAAAGTTTTTTTTTTTAATTTTACTATAATCAAAATTATCTATTCTACACTTCATAATGCCTTCTATCTCTTGTTTGGTCATAAATTCTTCCCCTCCCCATAGATCTGACAGGTACACTAATCCTTGCTCTTCTAATTTCATTTCTTCATTGTCTATGGTACCTTTATCTCTTTTAATTAGGTTTATTTTTGCTTTTGCTTTGTCTAAGATAAGAATTGCCTCCCCGGTTTTTAAAAAAAAATACTATCATCATCATCGTGACTGTTATTATTATTATTTCTTCAGCTGAAGTAAAAGAGGCTCCAGCCCCTTACTTTTAGTTTGTGTCTATCTGTCTGCTTCAAGTGCATTTCTTTTGAGTAACATATAATAGGATTATGGTTTTTGATACACTCTGCTACTTATTTCCATTTTATAGAAAAGTTCATCCCATTCACATTGACAGTTTTAATTACTAACTTTGTATGTCCATCTATCCCATCCTTCCTTCGGTTTATCCTCTCTCTCCTTTCACCTTTTCCTACCTGACCAGTATTTTGCTTTTGTCTACCACCTGCCCTGATTGGGTCTCCCTTCTGTCAGTTCTCCCCAAACCTATCATTTACTTCATCTCATCTCCAAATTCCCTGTTGGGTAAGCTAGATTTCTATATTCAACTGTCTTTATGTTATTCCCTCTTTGAGCCAATACTGATGAGAATAAGGTTCAAGTGATGCCAATTGCCCACCCTTCCATCTTTCCCTCCACTGTAATAGGTCTTTTTCTCCTCTTCATGTAAGGTAATTCACCCCATTCTATCTCTCCCATCCTTCTGTACCCATTGTATTCCTCTTTCTCATCTCATATTTTTATGTCTTTCCCTCAAATTTACCTTCTACCTTTACTCACTGTCTATATATATATTCCTTCTATCTGGACTGTTAGTGATACAAGTTTTAAGAGTTTAAGGCTGTAAACTGTTTCTCTTTATTGAATCCCTTTCTTTTTTTCCATTCTTTTTGTTTCAAATGCTTTATTAACTTCTCGTTTACATCATTCATTTCTGCCAGATTTTGAGTTACATTTTTTCCCTATTTCCCTTCCCCCACCCCAGAATAGCAGTCCCACAGGATATCCCCTCATCCCATCTGCTCTCTCCCATATTTTCTCCCATACCCCCTTCAACTTTTACAGTAGGGCAAGGTTTATCTCTGTGCCCCAATGCCTGTATATCTTATTTCCCAATTATATTTAAAATAGTATTAATAATAGTTTTTATATATTTTTAGTATTTGATTTTAAAAATTTGAATTCCAGATTCATTTCCTTCCTCCCTTGTCACCCACCCTTACTGGGAAGATAAGCAATTCAGTATATGTTGTACATGTGTAGCTATGCAAAACTTTATCATAGTAGATATATTGTAAAAGACTGACTATATGTGCCTCCCTCCTATTCCACCTCCCACTTGGTCTATTGCTTCTCTTGGGTCTTGATATAGTAGGTGATATTTTTGGTTTAGTTCTGGTCTTCACCTTATGAAGGCTTGAAACATATATATTGTCTTGAATGACAATTAAACCCTTGATTTAGTATTGCTTTCTTTTTCTTGGAAATGGATACTTGGGTATAGTTTTTGCTCCTTTGCCCTCCAGAATATCATGTTCCATGACCTGCAGTCTTTTAATGTTCTACCCAACGAGTTTTGTATGATACTGATTGTGGTTCCCCTATATTTGAATTTTCTTCTTTCTGGTAACTTGTAGTATATTTTTTCTTCTAAAATTTGACTATTAAATCCATTGAAGTTTTTATTTGAAATGTCTTTCCTTAGGTGATAAGTGGATTCTTTCATTGACTATTTTGCCTTTGGGTTTCAAGACATCAGGGTGATTTTCCTTTATAATTTTTTTAAAAGAGGCTTTCCAGGTCCTTCATTGGATTATAGCTTTTAGGTAGTCCAATTGTTTTGAGATTCACTCTCCTGGATCTGTTTTTGAGGTCAGTTCTTTAAAATTTTTTCCCATGAGATATTTTATATTTTCTTCCATTTTTTTCATTCACTTGAATTGTTTGATTGATTCTTGACGTCACATAAAGTCATTAGCTACCAATTGCCCATTTCTAAAATTTAAGGTATTGTTTTCCTCAAATAATTTTTATATTTCCTTTTCTTTTTGATCAATTGTGCTCTTTAAGGAGTTTTCTTCAGTGGATTTTTGTATCTCCTTTTCTATTTGGACAAATCTACTTTTTAATCAGTTTTTCATGCTATTGAGTCTTTTTTTTTCATAATTCTCTTACATCCATCATCTATTTTCCCTACTTTCTTCTACCTCTCTCTCTGTCTGAATATATTATATGTATATGTAATATATACATGTATTGTATATATTATGTATACATGTATGTATTATGTATACATACATCCCAATACAATGTATACATACATATGTATTGGGATTAAGTAACTTGCCCAAGGTCACATGGTTAGTAAGTATTAAGTGTCTGTGGCTACATATGAACTCAGGTCCTCCTAACTCCAGGGCTGGTGCTCTATTCACTGTGCAACCTAGCCATCCCTCTTATATAATTTTGAACCCTCTTTTGAACTCTTCCATGGATTCTTTCCTGACTTGAAACCACTTGCCATTTCCTTTTGGGACTTTGCCCATAGGTGTTTTGACATTGTTGTCCTTAAGAGTTTGTATTTTGTTTTTTTCCTATAACATTATAACATTCTACGATGAGATTTCTTTCGTTATTGCTTTTTGCTATTTTTTTCTTAGCTTTTTCCTTTCCTTTCTTTAAAAGTTTAGTTATGTCCCCAGAATAAAATGGTTACTGACTCAGGCTTCTTTTGCTGGTGGCTGCAGGCCCTAGTTGTTTATCTGGTATTGTGCTGATTTACCATGTGGCCTATTGTCGTGTTAAGGGAATTTGAAGATTTCCCCTGACACTTAATAGGCCAATTGTTAAGGGAGATTGAAGATCTTCCTGCCCCTTAATAGTTATTTTTATCACATGGACCCCATGGTGGGAGGAGCTAGCTAAATGGATGGAGCAGGAAAGTGTGGAGCTAGAAATGGGAGTAAGACAGAACTATGAGAGAGAAAACAGGCAGAGCAAAACAGACCAGCTAGCTTGAATGAGAGGAGTGATTTTGCCTAAGGGAACTTGTTTTGTGGGGAGGTCTAACAGAGGCAAGCCTTGGGATATTGGTGTTTCCTGCATTGGTTGTGTGTATGGACTTTGTATTTTTTTAAGTTAAATTTTAGGTTTATTTTTAGTGTGCATCATTCATTTCGACAAGATTTTGAGTTACAAATTTTCTCCCTTTCTTTCCCCTAACCACCACCCCAAAAAAGTGATCCCACTGTATACACCCTCCACCAATCTGAACTCTCCTATATCCACCCCCATATCCTCTCGGATTTTCCAGTAGGCCAAGATGGATCTCCATATCCCAGTGTCTGTATATCTTATTTCCCAGTGCATGTAATAATAATAATTTTTTTAAACATTTGATTTTAAAATTAGAATTCCAGATTCTTTTCTTTTTTTCCCTTGTTACCCACACTTACTGGGAAGATAACCAATTCAATATAGGTTATACATGGGCAGCTATGCAAAATACTTCCATAGTGTATATATTGTGAAAGACTGAGTATATTTCCCTCCATCCTATTCCAATCCCACTTGTTTTATTTTGAACTTTGATCCTGTCCATTTCCAAAAGTGTGTGCTTCTAATTTCCCTCCCCCTAAAACTGCCCTCCCGGCCATCATCCCCCTCATCCACTTCCCCCCTGCTCTCCTGTAGGGCAAGATAAGCTGTTTAGTGTGTATGTCATTCCCTCCCTAAGCTAAATTCCATGAGAGTAAGGTTGACCCATTTCCTTTTGCCTTCCTGTTCTTCCCCTCCATTGTAACATTTTTCCCTTGCCTCTACTAAATGAGATAATTTCCCCATTCTGTCTCTCCCCATCTGCTCTCATTATATTCCCCTCTCACCACTCAATTTCATTTTTTGAGTGTCACCCCTTTCTATCCAGTTGGTCCTATGCCCACCATGTATACCTGTACACATATATACACAGAATCACATGTATATTGATATGCCCATATGCCTGCCTATATGGCCATATGTATGTATGTATACATATACATGTACATGCACATACATATACATGTACATGTACATGTACATATACATACACATACATATATATATTTTTCCCTCTTTTCCTTCTCATGATTCTCCTACCTTTTCTATCTGAATATATGATTTTCTATTCATCTCTGGTTTTATCATCAAGAAAGCTTGACAGTTCTCTATTTGATTGAATGACCATATTTTCCCATGAAACATTATACTCAGTTTTGCTTGGTAGGTGATTCTTGGTTTTAATCCCAGGTCTTTTTACCTCCAGTATATCATATTCCAAGACATTAGATCCCTCGATGTAGAAGCTGCCAGATCCTGTGTCATCCTGATTGTGTTTCCATAATATTCAAATTGTTACTTCTTGGCTGCTTGTAATATTTCTCTTTGATCTGGGAACTTCAGCACCTGGCTATAATATTCCTAGGAGTTTCCTTTTTTGAATCTTTTGCAGAGGTGATTGACAGATTCTTTCAACCTCTAATCCCCACCCACTCCTGGTTGTAAAACATCAGGACAATTTTCCTTGAGAATTTCTTGAAGGATGATTTCTAGGTTCTTTTTTTGATCATGGCTTTCAAGTAGTTCAATAATGTTTAAATCATATCTCCTGGTTGTATTTTCCAGGTAGATGTTTTTCCAATGAGATATTTCACATTGCCTTCTATTTTTTTTAGATGTTTGGAAGTGTTCAATAGTATCTTGATTTCTCATAAAGTCACTAGCTTCCATTTGCTCCAATCTAATTCTGAAGGGATGATTCTCTTCAGTGAGCTTTTGAGATTCTTTTTCCATCTGGAAAATTCAGCTTTTTAAGGCATTCTTCTCCTCATTGGCTTTTTGGACCTCTTTTGCCATTTGAGTTATTCTATTTTTAAGGTGTTATTTTCTTCAGTCTGGTTGTGGGCTTACTTTTCATGATTTTCTTGCTTCATTCTCATTTCTCTTCCCAATTTTTTCTTCATTTCACTTATTTGATTTTCAAAATCCTTCTTAAGCTTTTACTTTGCCTTTGGCATTTATGGGTTGATAATTCTGTTATCCACTCTCCCTAAGTCCTCCCAGCCTTGCCTGGTTGGGGCCACCCTGAGTCTAAAACATCCATATCATGCAGGGCTGGGCCCTGCTCCCCAGTAGCCCCTTTTTGCCAACCAGCCATGCTTCCTTCAATGGGAGGTTTGTTTCTCTCTGTCACTTTGTGGGTTCTGTAGCCCTAAAGTTTGTTTAGAGTCATATTTTATAGGTATTTGAGGTGGTTATAGAAGGAGCTAGAGAGTTTTCCTGCTTCTAAGTTGCTATCTTGGCTCCACCCTGGACTTTGTCTTAAAAAGAATACTTGAGGTGATGGTGCTTCATGCATTATCAGTGTTCATGGATTTCTGTTTTACTCTGATGGATTTGGCTTATTGTTCTTTGAATAAATATCTTGGTTTCATCTTGAAAGAAGAGAGTCTGTTATATCTTGTGGTTCAAGCCTGAGAATTTGCCTGATACTCATAGCAGCAGCTGCTCTAAGTAGCATAAAGTCCTCCCTTCTCCATAAGTCTGGCAGGTACACTATTCCTTACTTCCCCAGATTGCTTACAGTATCAGCCTTTATATATTTTATGCACCAATTTAAACTCAGTTTTACTATATTGTGTTAAATAATTATCTATGTCCAGTTTCTGCTATACTATATTCCAGTTTTCATAGCAGTTTTTGTCAAATACTGAGTTCTTATCCCCAAAACTGGGGTCTTTGCGTTTATCAAATAGTATATTGCTATAGTCATTGAATGCTGAGTTTCACTTACTCAATCTATTCCATTGATCCACTACGATATTCCTTAGCCAGTACAAAGTAGTTTTGATGACTGTTGTTTTGTAGTATGGATTCCAATATGCTATGGCTAGGTCACCTTCCCTAGCATTTCTTTTTATTAATTCCACTGATATTCTGGACCTGTTTTATTCTTCCAAATGAATTTTGTTACTATTTTTTCTATCTCTATAAAGTACTTTTTTGTTGTTTGATTGGTGTGTCACTAAATATGTAATTTAATTTAGGTAAAATTGTCATTTTTATTATATTAGCTTGACCCAGCCACGAGCAATTGATGTTTTTCCAATTACTTAGATCTGACTTTATTTGTGTGAGAAATGTTTTGTAGTTGTGTTCATATAGGTCCTGGGTTTGTTTTGGCGGTAAATTCCCAAATATTTATAATGTCTACAGTAACTTTAAATGGGATTTCTCTTTCTATCTCTTGCTGTTGGATTTCTTTAGAAATATATAGGAATGCTGAGGATTTATGTGTGTTTATTTTATACCCTGCAGTTCTGTCAAATTTATTTATTGTCTCAAGTAGTTTTTTGCTTGATTCTCTAGGATTATCTAAGTATATCATTGTACCATCTGCAAAGATTGATAGCTTAGTCTCTACTTTGACTAATTTGATTGCTTCAATTTCTTTTACTTCTCTAATTGCTACTGCTAACATTTCTAGTATCAGATTGAATAAGAGGGGTGATAGTGCACATTTTGTTTCACTTCTGATCTTACTGGAAATGCTTCTAGCTTATCCCCATCACATATAATACTTGCTGAAGCGTTAAATAAATGCTACTTATTATTATAAGAGATTCCATTTATTCATATACTTCTTAGTGTTTTTAATAAGAATGGATGTTATATTTTGTCAAAAGCCTTTTTTGCATTTATTGTGATAATCATATGATTTCTGCTAGTTTTATTGTTGATATGATAAATTATGCTTATAGTTTTTCTAGTATTGAACCATTCTTGCATTCCAGGAATAAATCCTACAGGATAAAAGTGTATTTTTCTTGTGATCATTTGCTGTAGTCTTTTTGCTTATATTTTAATTCCAATTTTTGCCTCTATATTCAAGAGGGAAATTGGTCTATAATTTTCTTTCTCCATTTTATCTCTTCCTGATTTACATATCAATACCATATTTGTGTCATAAAAAAGAATTTGGTAGTACTCCTTCTTCATCAATTTTCCCATGCAGTTTGTAGAGTATTGGAATAAATTGTTCTTTAAATGTTTGATAGAATTTGCTAATAAATATATCTGGCCCTGGAGACTTTTTCCTAGGGAGCTCGTTGATGGCTTGTTTGATTTCTTTTTCTGAGACAGGTTAAGTAGCTTACTTCTTCTTCTGTTAATATGAACAGTTCATATTTTTGTAAATATTCATCCAAATGGATAAATAAAATAAAACAACACTACAATTGTCAAATATATGTGCATACAATTGGGCAAAATTATTGCTAATTACGGTTTTAATTTCCTCTTCATTAGAGGTAGATTCACCCATTTAATTTTTGAAACTTATAATTTGATTTTCTTCTTTTTTTACCATATTGGCTCAAGGTCTATCAATTTTATTTTTTTTTTCATAAAACGAGATCATAGTTTTATTTATTAGTTCAATAGTTTTCTAAAATTTAGCTTTGTTAATATATCCTTTTGTTTTCATTATTTCTAATTTGGTATTTAATTGGGGGTTTTCAATTTGTTCCTTTGGTAGTTTTTTTCAGTTGCATGCCCAGTTTATTGACCTCCATTTTCTCTATTTTATTTATATATGCATTCAGGGATATAAAACTTCTCCTAAGAACTGCTTTTACTGTATCCCACAAGTTTTGGTATGTTGTCTCATTATTGTCATTATCTTGAATGAAGTTCCATATTATATCTATAATTTTTTCTTTGATGCCCTCATGCTTTAGGATTAAATTATTTAGTTTACAATTAGTTTTCAGTCTATCCTTCCATGGCCCTTTATTACATAGTTTTTATTGTATGATGATCTGAGAAGGATGCATTTAATATTTCTGCCTTTCTTTGCTGAATTGTCAGGTTTTTATGCACTAGTACATGGCCAATTTTTGTGTATGTGCCAGGTACTTCTGAAAAGAAGGTATATTCTTTTTCATCCCCATTCAGTTTTCTCAAGGTGTCAACCATATCTATCTTCTCTAAGATTCTATTTACTTCCTTAAATTCTTTCTTGTTTATTTTGAGGTTATATTAATCAAGTTCAGAGAGGGGGAGATTGAGGTCGCTCACTTGTATAGTTTGCTATCTATTTCTTCCTCTAACTCCCTTAACTTCTCCTCTAGGTATTTAGATGCTGTACCACTTGGTGCATAAATATTTAGTAGTGTTATTGCTTCATTTTTGATGGTGACTTTTAGCAGGATATAGCTTCCTTCCTTATCTATTTTAATTAGATATATTTTTGCTGTGGCATTGTTTGAGATAAAAATTGCTACCCATGTTTCTTTTTTTACTTTGATAAGTGTAATATATTTAAATCTTAACCTTTTGCATTCAGCCTGTGTGTATTCCCCTGTTTCAGATGTGTTTCTCGAAAACAGTGTTTTATAGGATTTTGGTTTTTAATCCATTCTGTTATCCACCTCCATTTTATGGGAGAGTTCATTCCATTCACATTCACAGTTATGATTATTTTCTGTGTCTATCCCTACATGCTATTCCTTCCCCTGTCTATGCTTTTATTTTTCCCCTTCTCCCTTTCCCTCCTTAAGAGATTTCCTTTTGGGGGTGGATCCAAGATGGCAGAGTAGAAACAGCAATTCCACAATGCTCCAGCCCACACCACTTCAAAATCATGTAAAAGTGGATTCTGAACTCATAGAATGACACAGAGAAGCTAACCTCAAGCTGAGGACAGCCAGGCAGCCCGGCATGGAGTGGCAAGCACAGCATTCTGGGAGCTGAGCCCAGGCCACTTGAGTTGCTGTTTTAGCCCTAGGCTGGATGGAATAGCAGCTGGCTGGAGGGACCCCAGAACACCAGATGCTGTGGCGTTTCCAGAATTAACACACAGATACCTAGGACAAAGTGAAAGTTTAGTGCCCCATGGACTTTGGGACCAGTATTTGGGAGTGCTTCAACTTCTTCCCCTGGGGGCTAGAAGCCACTGAGGAGCCGAAATTTTGCAGCTTCAGTTGCAAGCTTCAGCTCCTGGCATGCAAACTGTAGGGGGATCCAGCGATCAGACTTGGGTGGAATCGCTATTGCTTTAACCTTCTTGGATCTGGATTGCTGTCTGGGGTGGAGGTCTTGGGGTGTGTGTCCAGCTTCCAGAGTGTGTGGGGGCTTCAGGGATGGCACCCAACTAGTACTACTTGTAGTTGAGTATTCCCCAACGTTTGGGACAGAAGCTCCCCTGTGTGGTGGCAGAGTCTTATTGTGGCAACAAGTCCAAAAGTAAAGTAATAAGTGGCAACATGTCTAGGCAAAGGAAACAAAATAAAAAGGATACAATACAAACAGATAAAATCAACATTAGACTCCTATTTGGGGGGCAAAGAGGATCAAAGCATGGAACAGGAGGAGAACTATGAGGTCAGAACTCCTGTACCTATAGTCCCAAATGAAAATACAAGTGGCTTACTGGCCATAGAGGATCTTAAGAAGGATTTTAAAAACCAAATAAGAGAATTGGATGAAACATTGGGAAGAGAAATGGGAAGGATGCAGGAAAAGTATGAAATGAGAATCAACAGCCTGACTGAGGAAAATAACACCTTAAAATAGATTAACAAAAGTGCCAAAAGAGGCTCAAAAAGGCAATGAGGAGAATAATGCCTTAAAAAGCCAAATTTGCCAGATGGAAAAAGAATCTCAAGAGCTCACTGAGGAGAATCATTCATTCAGAATTAGACTGGAGGAAATGGAAGCTAGTGACTTTATGAGAAATCAAGATGCTGTTAAACAGATGCAAGCAACTGAAAGAATAGTAGGCAGTGTGAAATATCTTATGGGAAAAAAACACTGACATGAAAAATAGGTCCAGGAGTGATGATTTAAAAATTATTGGACTGCCTGAAAGCCATGATCAAAGAAAGAAACTAGAAATCATCCTTCAAGAAATTCTCAAGGAAAATTGCCCTGATGTTTTAGACCCAGAGGGGGAAAGAGGGATTGAAAGAATCCACAGATAACCTCCTGAAAAAGATCCCAAACAGAAAACTAATAGGAATATTATAGCAAGGTTCCAGAATTCCAGATTAAGGAGAAAATACTAGAAGCATCCAGGAAAAACAAATCCAAGATTGTGTTAACACCATCAGAATATGTCAGGTGGAGCTAAGATGGCTGAGTAGAAACAGCACTTCCAAGGTGCTTTGTCCCCAGATTACATCCAAACCATGTAAAAGGGGACTCTGAATAACTTCTGGAGCCCCAGCACTCACAGAATGAAACAGAAAAGCTAATCTCCTGCTGAGGACAGCCCGGCAGCCTTGCAGGGAGTGACCAGTGCAGTGCTCTGAGACCAGGCAGCACAGTGCGCTGGGAACCGACAGCCAAGCGCTCTGGGAGCTGAGCCCAGGCCCTTATGATCCATCAATCAGTCTGGGGATTAATCGCTCTTGCTTTAAACTGCCTGGATCTGGATTGAGGTCTGGGGTGGAGGTTGGGGTGGGTATCCAGCTTGCCAGAGCATGTGGAGGCTTTACAGAGGCCACCCAACCTGCGGAAGCTGTGAAGACCACACATTTGGAACAGAAGCTCTTCTGTCTGGTGGCAGAGTACTACTGTGGCAACAAGTCCAAAATCAATTAATTAAGTGGCAACATGGCTAGGCAAAAGAAACAAAATAAACAGAAAAATTCAACATTGGACTCCTATTTTAGGGGCAAAGATGATCAAAGCATGGAGGAGGACTGGGAGGTCAGAAATCCTGCAACAAAAGCCTTAAATGAAATTATGAGTGGGTTACAGGCCATAGGGGACCTTAAGAAGCAGATAAGAGAAGTGGGGGAAAATTGGGAAGAGAAAAGATAAAGATGCAAGAAAAGTATGAAATGACAATCAACAGCCTGAGTGAGGAAAATAGCACCTTAAAAATGGACTAACTCAAATGGCAAAAGAGGCTCATAAAGGCAATAAGGAGAAGAATGCCTTAAAAAGCAGAATTTTCCAGATGGAAAAAAGAACCTCAAAAGCTCACTGAGGAGATTCATTCCTTCAGAGTTAGCCTGGAGCAAATGGAAGCTAGTGAATTTATGAGGAATCAAGATGCTGTTAAACAGATCCAAACAAATGAAAGAATAGCAGGCAATGTGAAATATCTCATGGGAAAAACCACTGACCTGGAAAATAGATCCAGGAGAGATAATTTAAAAATCATTGGACTACCTGAAAGCCATGATCAAAGAAAGAACCTAGAAATCATCCTTAAAGAAATTCTCGTGTAAAATTGCCCTGATGTTTTAGACCCAGAGGGGGAAATAGAGGTTGAAAGAATCCACAGATCACCTCCTGAAAAAGATCCCAAAAAGAAAACTCTTAGGAACATTATAGCCAGGTTCCAGAACTTCCAGATCAAGGAGGAAATACTACAAGCATCCAGGAAGAAACAATTTCAATATTGTGGAAACACAATCAGATTATCACAGGACCTGCCAGCTTCTACACTGAGGGTTTGAAGGGCATGGAATATGATATTCCAGAGGGCAAAAGAACTGGGATTGAAGACAGGGGTCACCTACCCAGCAAAACTGAGTATATTGTTTTAGGGGAAAATATGCTCATTCAGTGGAATAGAGGACTTTCAAGCATTCTTGAGGAAAAAACCAGAGTTGAATAGAAAATTTGACAACCAGACACAAGAATCAAGAGATGCCTGAGAAGGTAATCAGGAAAAAAAATCAAAAGGAACTTATCAAAGTTGAACTATTTACATTCCTACATGGAAAAACAATATCTGTGTCTGATGAAACCTTTCTTGGTATGAAAATAATTGAAGAAGGGTATATGGGCATATGAATACATATGTGAATATGTGTACATATGTTTACAGGTATACATGGATAGAGGGCACAGGTTGAATTTGATGGGAATGAATGATACTTAAGGAGTTAAGAGGTGAGAGAGGAAAGTGGCAAGAAGAGATGTGGAGAGAATGGGTGGGGCAAACTATCTCATGTAGAAAAGGCAAGGGGAAGTAGTTGCAGGGGAGGGGAAGAACAGGAAGGCAAAAAGGCAAAACCATATTCTCATTGAAAGTGGCTCAAGGAGAGTATCACATACATACTAAATGGGATATTTAACACTGCAGGACAGTGAGGGGTAGGGAGATGAGAACGGGGGTGATGGAGGGGAGGGCATGCTTGTGGGAGGGGATGTTGAAGGCACCCACTTTTGAAGAGGTAAAGGATCAAGGTAGTGAATGGACTGGGTGGGGAGTGGGATGGGTGGGAGGGAAATATAGCCAGTCTTTTACAGTATATCTACTCCATAATGTTTTACATGACTATACATGTGCAACATATACTGAATTGCTTATTTTCCCAGCGGGAGTGGGTGACAAGGGAGGAAGGGAATAGATCTGCTATTCAACATTTTAAAATTAAATGTTTCTAATATATATAAATACTATTATTAATACTATTTTGCATGCAATTGGGAGATAAGATGCTCAGGCATTGGGCCATAGAGATTCACTTTGCCCTAATGGAAAAGTGGTAGGGGGTATGGGAGATGAAATAGGAGAGAGCAGATTGGATTAGGGGATATCCTGTGGGACTGGTATTCTGTGGTGGGGTGTAGGCTCAAAATGGGGAAAGATTGTAACTCAATATCTTGCAGAAATGAATGATGTAAACCAGAAGTTAATAAAGCATTTGGAAAAAAAGAGAAATTTCCTTTTGATCACCACCTCACTCAGTATTCCCTCCTTATCAGGCCAACCTCCTTTTTCCTAGCTTTCCCCCTTACTACTTCTTCTCTTTTTTCTATCCCCCCTACTTTTCTTAGCCATTCCTGCATCCTACTACATGTAGGATATGCTAGATTTTTTTCCTTAATGTAATATGTTATTTCATCCTTGAACCAAGATTTACGAGAACAGATCTCATGCAATTCTCTTCTCCCTCCCCTCTTTCACTCCGTTATATGTTTTATGTCTCTTCTTGATAGAGTCTTATATTGAACTGATTATGTTATTCTCTCCTTACACCAGGAACAATGAGTGTGTAGTCCCCATAAAATTCCTCTCCCTCCCTTCTTCCCCTCTACTGTAACATTTTTCTATGCCTCTTTGTGTGGCATAATTTACCCTTTTCTGCTTTGTCCTTTCCTCTTTCCATTGCATTCGTTTTGCAGTCTTTAATAAGATTTTTATCATCATTTTGTTTAATTTGTATCTACCCCTTCTATTTATCTATATCCCTTTATAATGTTGTGATAGATATACAATTCTCAGTATTACCAGGAATTAGCCTCTCCTACAGGGATGTAAACATTTTGTTCTTATTAAATAACAAGCTCTGTGTGTGTGTGTGTGTGTGTGTGTGTGTGTGTGTGTCTTTCCCTATTTATCTTTCTATGTCTCCTTCAGTTTTGTAATTGGAAATTGAATTTTCCATTGAGCCTTGGCTTTTTCATCAGGAAGGTCTGGAAGTCCCTTATATCATTGAATTTCCATCTCCTTACCTGAGAGTTTATGCTCAGTTTTGCTGGATAATTTATCCTGCATTGTAACCCAAGCTCTTTTGCCTTTCAAAATATCATATTCTGTCCCCTCTGGTCTTTCAATATAGAAGCTGCTAGATCCTGTGCAATCTTCACTGTAGTTGCACAATATTTGAGGTTTTTTTTTTTTTTGTTTGTTTTTTGTTTTTTGGTTGCTTGCAGTATTTTCTCCTTTATGTGATAGTTCTCGAATTTGGCTACAGCTTTTTGCAGTGTTTTCAATTTGGGATCCCTTTCAGGAGCTGTCCAGGGGATTCTCTCAATTTGTATTTTACCCTCTCTTTCTAGGATTTCAGGGAAGTTTTCCTTGATGAGCTCTTGGAAGGTGTTGTCTAGGCTCTTTTTTTCATTATAATTTTCTAGTAGACCAAGAATTCTTAGATTATCTCTCCTGGGTCTTTTTTTCCAGGACAGATATTTTTATATTGAGATATTTTAAGTCTTTAAAAATTTTTCATTCTTGATGTTTTGTTTGACTGATTCTTGGTG
Organism: Gymnobelideus leadbeateri; assembly: GCA_011680675.1. NCBI lineage: Eukaryota > Metazoa > Chordata > Mammalia > Diprotodontia > Petauridae > Gymnobelideus > Gymnobelideus leadbeateri. The sequence continues at coordinate 127,363 of WOXC01011740.1, read as the reverse complement.
CCTCATAGAGTCATTACCTTCAATTTGGTTGATTCTAATTTTTAGTGAATTATTTTCCTCAGTTATTTTTTGAAGTTCCTTTTCCATATGTTTTTTTTTCCATTTCACATATTTTTATTTTTAAGGAGCTGCTTTCTTCACTGAAAGGTTTTTCTAATTTCACAATTTTGATTTTAAAAGAATTATTCATTTTATCTTCTACCTTTTTAATTTGGTTTTCAAAGTCCTTCTTGAGCTCTTCTAAGAATGCTTTCTGTGCTTGGGACCAATACATATTCCCTGTTGAGATTTTAGCTGTGGGTGTGGAGTCAATGCTGTCTCCTTCTGAATTTGGTTCCTCTAGCTCACAATAGTAGGATTCTAGATTCTTTGTGTTTGCAATATGTTTTTCCCTATTTTGAGGCAGGGCATAGCCATGTCCTTCCTCAAGGACTGCCAAGCCATCACTATTTAAATGTTTTGTTTTGGGGCAATGATTTCTGTGTTTTCAGAGTCAGAATGGGGGAGAGGATTGGAGGTGCTGGTTCCTGACCTGGAGGAATTTATAATTTAAAGGGGGAGACAAGTTGCAAACAAATAGATACAAAGCAAACTGTATATAGGATAAATAAGAAATAACTACAGGAGGGAAAACACTGGAATTAAGAGGCATTGGGGAAGCCTTCCTGTAAAAGGTTGAATTTTCTTTGGAATTTAAAGGAAGCCAGAGGTGTCTATTCAGAGAAGAGGAGGGATGGCATTCCAGGCATAGGGGATAGCCAGAAAAATAAAATAAAATATAATACTGTATCCAAAAGTTGTAGTGATAAAAATTGAGAGTCAATGAGTATTACCAAATTACTTTTTTTGGTACAAATTTTGTTTTGACACCTAAACTACGAAGAGTTAAACCCAAGACAAAATTCTATAGTACAATATCCAAAACAGACCTTTATGCAAAAAAATATAAATAAATTACAAGTGAGGAGGCTTAAGCAACATTTCAGAAAGGTTACACCAGAATAATTTTTACCAGAATAGTGTGGTTGTTTCAGTATTAGGAAAGCTGCCTATATAACAAATCATAATAATAAGTACAAAAGCAATATCCTGAATGATAATAGCAAGTGTTTACATTGGACTTTTAAGTTCATAAAGTACTTAACAAATGTTATCACATTTTATGCTCAAAATTACCATTGGATATAGTTTTACAGATGAAGAAATTGAGACAAAGAGCAGTTAAATGTTTCATAACATCATCCAAGTAGTAGATATTTAAGGTAAATTTGAACTTATGTCTTCCTGAGTGTAGGCACGAAATGATTGTGTTTTACTTTGCTTACATAGCTAGTAAGAGGCTATATTGAACTCCATTTTTTTACTCCAGATGTCAACCTTATATCCACTGTGTCATTTAGTATCCTCAGGTCCCTAAAAGGACAATCAAATACTGTACTGTGAACTAGTAGATTAAAATATACTGTAATAAAAAATGCAGTACATGAGGAGAATAAAGTATATCATTGCATAGTATAATTGGAAAAAGTATGTGGGATAATTGTACTTAAAAAAAAAGGAGGGATAACCAAAGGACAACCTGTGTGGTCCATTGATAGTCACATAAGGAAACAGAATCCAGAGAAAACCACAAAATATTTAGTACAAAACTTCTCTTTGAAGGTTTATGGGAGACTGAGAATAGTAGTTCATTAAGAATGTCTGATTAGATGGGGGCAGAGCCAAGATGGTGGAGTAGAAACAGCGCTTACTTGGTGCTCCTGCCCAAGTATATATATATATATTTTGGAACTGAAAAAATTTTGGAACTTCAGATCCCCCAAAATGACACAGAGAAGCTGACCTTCCGCTGAGGACAACCTGGCAGCCCGACAAGGAGCAGCCAGCACAGCACTCTGGGAGCTGAGCCCAGGCCCCTGTGAGTCTGAGGTTTCAGACCCAGGGTGGCTGGACCAACAGCCAGCTGGAGGGACCCCAGAACACCAGCAGCTGTGGCATTTCCAGAGTTATCAACACATAGATTCCTAGGACAAAGTGAGAGGTCAGTGCCCTATGGACTTTGGGACTGGTTGGGAGAGCACATCAGCTTCTTCCCCCAAGGGTGAGAAGCTGCTGAGGAGCTGGTGCAGCTTGCATCATGTTGACACGTTGGAGCTTCAGCTTCTGGCCTGTGTATTGTATGTGGATATGTTGATCAGGCTGGGGGGGGGGGGGGGCAATGGCTTGCTTTACCCTTCTTGGATCTGGATTGAGGTTTGGGCTGGAGGTCTTGGGGTGTGTGACCAGCTTGCCAGAGTATGTGGAGACTTCAGACAGGCCACCCAACTAATACCACCAGCAGTTGAGAAAACTATTAAGCAGATCCAAACAAATGAAAGAATAGAAGGCAGTGTGAAATATCTCATGGGAAAAACCACTGACCTGGAAAATAGATCCAGGAGAGATAATCTAAAAATTATTGGACTACCTAAAAGTGATGATCAAAGAAAGAATAAACAAATCATCCTTAAAAAATTCTCAAGTAAAATTGCCTGATGTTTTAGAACCAGAGGGCAAAATAGAGTCTGAAAGATCATAGATCACCTCCTGAAAAAGATCCCAAAAATAAAACTCCTAGGAATATTGTAGCCAGTTTTCAGAATTCCCAGATCAAGGAGAGAATATTACAAAAGCAGCCAAGAAGAAACAATTTGAATATTGTGGAAACACAATCAGGATAGCACAGGATCTGGCAGCTTCTACACTGATGGATTTAAGGGCATGTAATATGATCTGGAGGGCAAAGGAGCTGGGTTTAAAACCAAGAATAATCTACCCAGCAAAACTGAGTATCATGTTTCAGGGGGAAACATGGTCATTCAGTGGAATAGAGGACTTTCAAGCATTCTTAAGGAAAAAAAAACAGAGTTGAATAGAAAATTTGACATCCAGACACAAGAAGCAAGAGACGCCTGAGAAGGTAATCAGGGAAAAGAAAGCATTATGACCTTATCAAAGTTGAACTATTTACTTTCCTAGAGGGAAAAATGATAACTGTAACTGATGAAACTTTTCTCACTATGAAAATAGTTGAAGAAGCGCATATGGGCATAGGAACACATATGTCAATGTGTGTATATATGTTTCAGGTATACACAGATAGAGGCCACAAGTCAAATTTAATAGGAAGTGATGATACTTAAAAGGTGAAATTAAGAGGTGAGAGAGGTATATAATTTGAGGATATGGGGAGCGAAAGAATGGGGTGAACAATCTCATATAGAAGAGGCAAGGGAAAATGGGTACAAGGGAGGGGAAGAAGAGGAAGACAAAAAGTCAAAACCTTATCCTCATTGAATTTGGATGAAGGAGAGAATGACATACATACTAAATAGGGTATCACACCCTACAGGAGAGTAGGGGGGAGGGGGATAAGAGGGGGTATGGAAGGGAGGGCAGCCTGGGGGGAGGGAATTTAGAAGCACCCACTTTTGAAAAGGTTATAAGATCAAAGTGGGGAATGGACCAGGTGGGAGGTGGGGTAGGAGGCAGGGAAATATAGTCAGTCTTTTACAATATATCTACTATGGTAATGTTTTGCATAGCTACACATGTGTAGCATATACTGAGTTGCTTATCTTCTTTTGAATATAATTGGAAGATAAGATGTTCAGTCATTGGGGCATGGGGATTCACCTTGCCCTACTGGAAAAGTCAAAGGGGGTATAGTCTCCCATAGAGATAGGAGATAACACATTGGATGTAGGGATAGCCTGTGGGACTGCTATTCTGAGGTGATGGGTAGGGGTAAAATTGTAACTCAAAATCTGTTGGAAATGAATGATATAAACCATAAGTTTATAAAGCACTTGATAAAAAAGAATGTCTGGTTAGCTTTCAATCTGCCTTGTAGGAAAAACTACCTATCGAGGTAAGATTATGGATTAGTGATATACAATTTAGAATTCTAGAGACTCACAAATTTACTTTTATATTGTCTTTGTTCTTTATTCCAGATATGTAGCAATTCATAAATGTATTTTACTATGAAAATATATGAGAACTATTTATCACTTCTACCAATTTGCCATAAAATATTTTAAAAATAGAATATTAGAGCAGGAGAAATGCATGAACCAGAATTAAAATATGTTCAGCTATAAAGGAAAGGCATAATGGTCAACCTGAGTATGAAAGTTCCTGGTCTTTCCAACATATGTTTTACCATCATATGACTTGTTAAAGAACAATTCATTTCACTCTTTTCCATCACACAGGAATTCCAAAATGAAAATATATAAATCATTTATCTTTCCAGGTTTTCTGACACAAACCTTGAAACATCTGTAGCCATTTTATTTGGTTCACAATGTCCAGTCAAGTCATTCTGCATTTGCTCCCCTCACTGCCTCTTTTATTTTCTCATCCTTTTTTCCAGGTTTTTGACTTGTATATATTGTCCTCTTTGCATAAAATGAAATGCTTTTTCAGTTTTCTTTTCATTTTACAATTCTCCTCGTATTAGCACTTACTAAGTCAGTAAGGCTGCTCAGCTAATGGGAGCATTGCCCTAAGAGTGGTAAAGAAGTATTCCTGTGATATCAGATGACTTTTCTACTTTGATAGCCTATATAAAAAAGGACAAAAGGAAAAAGAGGAATGTTCATAACTGAAAAAGTGTCTTCTGTACTATGCCTGGTCAGTTTATTTTACCATCGTCCTGTAATATGTCTCTGTTAAGTCTTTGTTAAGTGATGTTTAAATGCGGGGATTTAAGTATTATACCCTTAACACAATTTAGAAATCTCAAGTCTTTAGAATTACGTCTTAAAATGTTACAAAGTGAGTTTTCAAAAGGAGGTCATCATACTACAAAATATCGCTATGATACCTAATTGAATGTTAACTTAGACTATGATGTATATTGTGAAATAGAAGAAACGATGTAGTGTTGTTAAGGGAAAAACATTTTGAATGTGTTTCAAGGGACCTAAACTTTAGCCCACACTCTGACAGTGACTCCTTTGGCAACTGTTGGCGGGGAGGAGGTTACTTCAAGTAGATTTTAGGCTATATATACACATTTTTACTCTATCCTTATATCTATATTCTTTATCCATATATCCATATACCCATATATATACATATAATCTTTTTTAATGGGACAGCCTTTACTAGTCAGTAACTAAGTTCCCTTTTAATTGTAATGCAGTGTAATTCTTTTTTTAATTTTTATTTTATTTTATTTTATTTTTAAACAAATGCTTTATTAACTTCTGTTTTACATCATTCATTTCCGCCAGATTTTGAGTTACAATCATTTTCCCTCCATTATTCCCCTACCCAACCTCCCAGAATAGTAGTCCCACAAGATATCGCTCCCTCCAATCTGCTCTCTCCCATACCTTCTCCCATACCCCCATCGAATTTCCATTAGAGGAAGGTGAATCTTTGTGTCCCAATGCCTACACATCTTATCTCCCTATTACAAGCAAAAGAGTATTAATAATAGTATTTATATATATTTGAAACATTTAATGTTATGACCTCACATTTCAGATCCATTTCCTTCCTCCCTTGTCATGCATTCCTTCTTGGGAGATAAGTAATTCAGTATATGTTGTACATGTCTAGCTATGCAAAACATTATCATAGTAGATATATTGTACAAGGCTGCTTATAATTCCCTCCCACTCATCCCACCCCCCACCTGGTCCATTCCCTACATGATCCTGTCCCTCTTCTATAGTGGGTACTTTCAACCTCCCCTCACCCCAAGGATGCCGTCCCATCCATCATCCCTCCTCTCATCCCCCTTCCCCCTATCCTGCTGCAGGTTGAGATATCCCATTTAGTATGTATGTCATTTTCTCCCTGAACCAAATTGAATGTGGATGTAATTTTGCCTTTTTAGGCTTCCTTATTCTCCCCCTCCTTTGCAACCACTTCCCCTTGCTTCTTCTACATGGGATAGTTTACCCTACACTGTCTCTCCCCATCTCCTCTTGCCACTTTCCTCTCTCACCTCATAATTTCATCCCTTGAGTATTCTCCCTTCCCAACAAATTCAACCTATGCCCTCTATCCATATATAACTGTAACCATATACACACACATTCATATATGTATCCATATGACCACACCCCCTTCTTCCATTATTTTCATAGTGAGAAAGATATCATAAGTCACCGTTATTGCTTTTCCATATAGGAATGTAAATAGTTCAACTTTGATAAGTTCCTTTTGATTTCTTTTCCCTGATTACCTTCTCAGGCATCTCTTGCTTCTTGTGTCTGGATGTCAAATTTTCTATTCAACTCTGGTTTTTTCCTCATGAATGCTTGAAAGTCCTCTATTGCACTGAATGACCATATTTTCCCCTGAAACAAAATACTCAGTTTTGCTGGGTAGGTGACCCTTGGGTTCATTCTCAGTTCTTTTGCCCTCTGGAATATCATATTCCATGCCCTTCGATCCCTCAGTGTAGAAGCTGCCAGGTCCTGGGCTATTCTGATTGTGTTCCACAATATTGAAATTGTTTCTTCCTGGCTGCTAGAGTATTTTCTCCTTGATCTGGGGATTCTGGAACCTGGCTATAATATTCCTAGGAGTTTTCTTTTTGGGATCTTTTTCAGGAGGTGATCTGTGGATTCTCACACCTCTATTTCCCCTGGATCTAAAATATCAGGGCAATTTTCCTTGAGAATTTCTTGAAGGGTGATTTCTAGGTTCTTTCCTTGATCATGGCTTTCAGGTAGTCCAATATTTTTAAATTGTCTCTCCTGGATCTATTCTCCAGGTCAGTGGTTTTTCATGAGATATTTCACATTGCCTTCTAATCTTTCATTTGTTTGGATCTGCTTAACAGCATCTCAATTTCTCATAAAGTCATTAGCTTCCATTTGCTCCAGTCTAACTCTGAAGGAATGAATCTCCTCAGTGAACTTTTGAGATTCTTTTTCCATCTGGCAAATTCGACTTTTTAAGGCATTCTTCTCCTCATTGCCCTTTTGGGCCTCCTTTGCCATTTGAGTTAGTCTATTTTTTAAGGTGTTATTTTCTTCAGTCAAGCTGTTGACCCTCATTTCATACTTTTCCTGCATCCTTCTCATTTCTCTTTCTAATTTTTCCTCCAGTTCCCTTATTTGATTTTTAAAGTCCTTCTTAAGGTCCTCTATGGCCTGCAACCCGCTCATGTTTTCCACTGGGGCTTTTGGAGCAGGACTTCTGACCTCACAGTCCTTTTCCCGCTCTATGCCCCCAAAATAGGAGTCTAGGGTTGCATTTTTCTGTTTCCTTTGCCTTGGCATGTTGCCACTTAATTGCTTGACTTTTGGGCTTGTTGCCACACTATGGCTTTAAGGCCAGCTAGAGGAATTTTCATCCCAAACGTGTGGGGGGCAACTTCCATTCCTGGCAAGCTGTAAACCCACCCACAACTTCCACCCTAGATCACAATCCAGATCCAGGGAGGTTAAAGCAAGAGCGATTACCCCCCAAGACTGATCGCTGGATCTCCCCACGATTTGTAGGCTGGGAGCCAGATCTGCCTCTGAAAACTACAAAATGGTGTGTCTCCTCAGCAGCTTCTAGCCCCCAGGGGAGGGAGGTGACGCATTCCCCAAATACAGGTCCCAAAATCCATAGGACACTAACCTCTTACTTTGTCCTAGGCAAGTCTATGTTGATAATTCTGGAGTCGCCAGGGTTCCTGGTGTTCTGGGGTTCCTCCAGCCGGCTGCTGGCCCTGTCGCCCTGGGACTAAAACCTCGGCTCATGCGGACCTGGGCTCGGCTCCTGTGCTCTGAGCTCTGCGAGCTGCCAGGTCCCAGACCACTGCGCTGGTCCTTCCTGCAGGGCTGCTGGGCTGTCCTCAGCGGGAGGTTAGCTTCTCTGTGTCGTTCTGTGGGTGCTTGGGCTCCAGAAGTTGTTCAGAGTCCCCTTTTACATAGTTTGAGGGGAATCTGGGGGCAGAGAGGCTTGGAAGAGCTGTTTCTACTCCGCCATTTTGGCTCTGCCCCCCAATGCAGTGTAATTCTATGATATATTAGAAAATGTTTGCCTTTGTCAGATGAAATCAGGAAAATCCTTAATATGTTATTCTTTAAATAATGAAGATTATGTATCACCAGTGTCCTGTATGTTTCTTAGATATCTATCTTCTACTCATTTTTGAAATAGATGAATTAATTGTGCTCTGAGTACAAATGGAAATTCCTTAACTATTATCAATCAATTAATCTTCTATAATTATTTGTTCAGAAATACTATGTGCAAAATGTTGTGCTTGGCACAATGATTAAAATAATCTTTATTAACTAAAGTTTTACATTCTAATGGGATAACAATAAGTAAACATATAAATATTCTCTGTAAAAAGATGAAATGCATAAACATAAAGGCATACTAAGTGCTTGAGTTGGTTTGAGAGAGGGCACTAGTAGTTGGGATTAAGTGGAAGGAACTAAGAATGTTTTTATGAAGATAATGTTGTGTCTGAACTGTTTGTTAAAAGATGAGAGGAAGACTATGACAGGAGTTAAGGGAGTGGGGGTAAGTTCATTCCAGTAATGTGGGATATTCTATGCAAAAGTATGGAGATAAGACATGGAATATCCTTTAATAGAAACAGAAATAAGGCTGATTTGGTTGGATCAAAGACTGTGATAATTGAATTATGAATTATGAAATTATGAAACTTTTCTCAGTATGAGAATAGCTGAAGGGAATATAAATATATATATGTATATATGTATTCATACATATATATGGCTATATAGGAGGTTATATGGGCATATATTGTGTGTTTATATATGTGTACAGGTATACATAGAGGGCACAGGACCAATTGAATACGAAGGGATTATACTTAAAGGTGAAATTGAGAGGTGAGAGAGGAGTATAATGAGAGGATATGAGGAGAGACAGAATAGGATAAATTATCTCATATAGAGGAGACAAGGGGAACTTGTGTATGAATATTGTAATAACAATGGAGGGGAAGAAGAAGAAGGCAAAATGGAATGGGTCAACCTTAATATCATTGAATTTAGCTTAGGGAGGGAATGACATATACATTAAATAGGGTATTTTGCCATAGAGGAGTGTAGGGGGGAAGGGCATGAGGGGGTATGATGGAGGGGAGGGCAGGTTTGGGGGGAGAGAATTTAGAAGCACACACTTTTGAAAAGGGACAGGGTCAAAGTAGAGAACAGAACAAATGGGTTTGGAATAGGATGGAGGGAAATATACTCAGTCTTTCACAATATATTCACTATGGAATATTTTACATAGCTACACATGTATAATCTATATTGAATTGCTTATCTTCCTAGTAATGGTGGGTGATAAGGGAAGGAGAGAAAGAAACTGGAATTCTAATTTTAAAAATCAAATGTTTAAAATATTATTATTATTATTATTATTATTTTAACATGCACTGGGGAATAAGATATACAGACACTGGGGTATAGAGATCCATCTTGCCGTAGTGGAAATTTGGAAGGGGATATGGGTTAAGATATAGGAGAAGGAAGATTGGGAGAGGGTGTATCCAGTGGAATAACTTTTTGGGGTGATGGGTAGGGGAAAGATGGGGAGATAATTTGTAACTCAAAATCTTGTGGAAATAAATGATATAAACTAAAAATAAACATAAAATTTAAGTTAAAAATAAAAAAAATAATATTTTACAGGTAAAAAAATAAAAGTAGGAGAATTTAAAGGAGAAAGAAAAGTAAAGAACTCTGAGTGTTGATACAAATGAAATATCTCTTCTGCCAGTGGCACACCTAGGTAAAAGTTGAAGTGAGAGGAAGTTCATCTTTTCTGTTGATTTCCCTTTCCATCTTCAACAGTGTCCTGTATAGAATTGTAGATGCTAGTTGTGAAAATCTTAGAATACACTTAATCATGTCACCATATGTTTAAAGGTGAAAGGGAACTTTGAGATCTATAGTCCACTTTTCTTATTTTTACAGATATGGCCTTACTTAATGGCAGTTTTTTCCTCAGGTCATTTAAATTAAAATCCCTAGTTAAGTTTACTATAAACAGGCTGCTTCTTGTTTACTTTATTTCATAGAAAAAAATCCAGTCCCATAATTTTCTGAAAGATGAAATTTCGTCATTTTAAGGTTAAATAACATGTTTAAGTTCACATAGGTATTTAGTGATTAAATTAGATATAGGATCTAGATCTCTTGATTTTTGGAACAGATATATTTCCTCTGTGTCATGATTCAATTTACTATTACCATTTAGGCCTTTTTAATGCCCCCAGAACTTTTCTTCAAACAGGGTCTTATTTCCCTCTCTAAGCCTTCAAAAGGATTTAACCTTAAATATCAGCACTACTTAGGAATGCATATGTCTCTACACCATTCCATCATTTGAAAACTTGCTCTCATCATTCACATGGAAAAATAACTGACAAGTTAATTAGCACTATATTTCTATTGGCTTTTGACTAAAGCATACTTATTTCTCAAAAATATTTAGTATTTACTTATTTCAAACATTATTATCTTTTTTAAATTTTGAGTACCAAATTTCTTCTTCTTCTTCATCCTCTCTCTCTCTCCCCTTCCCTCTCCCTCCCACCTTCTCATCCAATGAGTAAGAAGGCAGTCAATATGTTATCATTTATACATATAGAATCGTGAAAAGTATATTTCCATATTGGTCATATTAAAAAAAGTAAATGAAGTGAGAAAATTATATTTCAGTTAGCAGCTGTATTTTATCAAGTGTCTCTCTAGAAGTGGTTAGCATTTTTTCATCATGGGTCCCTTGTAATTGTCTTCAATTGTATTGATTGTAGTAGGCAAGTCTTTCATAGTTGATCATTATAACATTGCTGTTTCTGTGCACAACTGTTTTCTCACTTTTCTCCTTTCACTTTGCATCAGTTTATAAAGCTCTTGCCATGTTTTGTTTTGTTTAGCCATGTTTTGTTTTCCCTGAAACTACCCCCTCATTATTTCTTTTACCATAATAGTACTCCACCACAATCATATGCTAAAACTTGTCCCAGGTGATGAAACTCCTTTTGATTTCCACCACAAAAAGACCTATTTTTTGTATGTATACATCCTTTTCCTTGTATTACTTTGAGATATAGAACTAGTAGGAGATATAGAACTAGTAGGAGTCTTGATGGGTCACAAGGTGCACACAGTTTTATAGCCCTTTGTACAAAATTCTCAATTGTTCCAGAATGTTTGGAAGAATATTATGTTTCTAAGAATACTTGCATTAATGAGATCTAATGATAAAAGATCTAATGTTTCATGACATCTAATGTTTTTGATGTCATAAAACCCTTTTGTAGACTACTGAACCCTACACCCTCCTTTGTTTCTAATAATGTTTATAAATGCATAAAATAAAATTCATAGATAGGATTACAAAATAATTAGTTATATTGAAATACTTATATTAAAATACAACAAAACAAGTTCATGGATGTCAGGTTAAAAAATCCTCTTCTCAAAGGTGACTTTAATACTTTAACCCTATAAGAGAGGACATTTTGAGATTTGAGATAGGTGGTTGAAAAATGCATCTCCCCTTCTGCTATTCCTCATTCTAATTATCAATAGCAATTGCTGCTGTACCCTTGTATTGGGTCTTCCTTCAATACTCTCTTGGTATTCAGTATCTCTCTCACAGTATCACAGAACTTGAGAAACAATGTCTAATTTATCTCTTCTGAACAGAAGACTGTTTCTTACCAGAGTAGACACTTAATCAGTTATTAAACCTTCTCTGCCTACTCTGTCAATCAATCTCTGCTGAGCTTAAGTAACAGAGTGAGCTGTTTCTTTAAATACTGCAGATTCCTTAGACACCCTTGTTCCCGTTCTGGTGATTTGCCCAACATATCATAGCAACCATCACCCTGTTATGTAGTCTAGAATATTAATGCTCAATTCAGATTCATAACTAAACCTACAATATGTTTAGTCATCTCTTTAAAAATGTGAGGATAGGGGGCGGAGCCAAGACGGCAGAATAGAAACAGCTCATCCAAGGCACTCTGCCCCCAGATTCCCCCGAAACTATGTAAAAGGGGACTCTGAACAACTTCTGGAGCCCAAGCACCCACAGAACGACACAGAGAAGCTAACCTCCCGCTGAGGACAGCCCAGCAACCCTGCAGGAAGGACCAGCGCAGCACTGTGGGAGCCCGCAGCGCAGAGAGCGCAGAGTGCAGGGAGCTGAGCTGAGCGGAGCCCAGGTCCCCGTGAGCTGAGGTTTTAGCCCCAGGGCGGCAGGGCCAGCAGCTGGCAGGAGAGACCCCAGAACACCAGCTGCTGTGGTGACTCCAGAATTATCAACATAGACATGCCTAGGACAAAGTGAGAGGTTAGTGTCCTATGGACTTTGGGACCAGTATTTCGGGAATGCGTCGGCTCCCTCCCCTGGGGGCTAGAAGCCTCTGAGGAGACACGCCATTTTGTAGTTTTCAGAGGCAGCTCCAGCTCCTGGCCTGCGAACTGTGGGGAGATCTAGAGATCAATCTTGGGGGGGTATCACTCTTGCTTTAACCTCCCTGGATCTGGACTGTGATCTAGTGTGGAAGTCATGGGTGGGTTTACAGCTTGCCAGAAATGGAAGTTGCCCCCCACACGTTCGGGATGAAAATTCTTCTATCTGGCCTTAAAGCCACACATGGCAAAGGAGGCCCAAAAGGGCAATGAGGAGAAGAATGCCTTAAAAAAGCCAAATTTGCCAGATGGAAAAAGAATCTCAAAAGTTCACTGAGGAGATTCATTCCTTCAGAGTTAGACTGGAGCAAATGGAAGCTAATGACTTTATGAGAAATCAAGATGTTGTTAAGCTGATCCAAACAAATGAAAGAGTAGAAGGCAATGTGAAATATCTCATGGGAAAAACCACTGACCTGGAAAATAGATCCAGGAGAGACAATTTAAAAATTATTGGACTACCTGAAAGCCATGATCAAGTAAAGAACCTAGAAATCACCCTTCAAGAAATTCTCAAGGAAAACTGCCCTGATGTTTTAGATCCAGAGGGCAAAATAGAGGTTGAAAGAATCCACAGATCATCTCCTGAAAAAGATCCCAAAAAGAAAACTCCCAGGAATATTATAGCCAGGTTCCAGAATCCCCAGATCAAGGAGAAAATACTCCAAGCAGCCAGGAAGAAACAATTTCAATATTGTGGAAACACAATCAGAATAGCCCAGGACCTGGCAGCTTCTACACTGAGGGATGGAAGGGCATGGAATATGATATTCCAGAGGGCAAAAGAACTGGCAGTGAACCCAAGGGTCACCTACCAAGCAAAACTATTTTGTTTCAGGGGAAAATATGGTCATTCAGTGGAATAGAGGACTTTCAAGCATTCTTGAGGAAAAAACCAGAATTGAATAGAAAATGTGACATCCAGACACAAGAAGCAAGAGATGCCTGAGAAGGTAATCAGGGAAAAGAAATCAAAAGGAACTTATCAAAATTGAACTATTTACATTCCTATATTGAAAAGCAATAACTGTGACTGATGATATCTTTCTCACTATGAAAATAATGGAAGAAGTGTGTGTGGTCATATGAATACATATGTGAATGTGTGTGTATATGGTTACAGTTATATATGTATAGAGGACATAGGTTGAATTTGTTGGGAAGGGAGAAAACTCAAGGGATGAAATTATGAGATGAGAGAGGAAAGTGGCAAGAGGAGATGGGGAGAGACAGGGTAGGGTAATCTATCTCATGTAGAAGAAGCAAGGGGAAGTGGTTGCAAGGGAGGGGGAGAATAGGAAGGTAAAAAAAGGCAAAACCACATTCTCATTGAATTAGGTTCAGGGAGAGAATGGCATACATACTAAATGGGATATCTCAACCTACAGCAGAATAGGGGGAAGGGGGATGAGAAGAGGGATGATGGATGGGAGGGCATCCTTGGTGGGAGGGAAGGTTGGAAGTACCCACTATACAAGAGGGACAGGATCATGTAGGGAATGGACCAGGTCAGGGGTGGGATGAGTGGGAGGGAATTATTAGCAGCCTTGTACAATATATCTACTGTGATAATGTTTTGCATAGCTAGACATGTACAACATATACTGAATTACTTATCTCTGCAGAGGCAATGGGTGACAAGGGAGGAAGGAAATGGATCTGAAATTTGAGGTCTTTACATTAAATGTTTCAAATATATATAAATACTATTATTAATACTCTTTTGCTTATAATTTGGAGACAAGATGTGCAGGTATTGGGGCACAAAGATTCACCTTCCTCTAATGGAAAAGTCGAAGGGGGTATGGGAGAAGGTATGGGAGAGAGCAGATTGGAGGAAGCGATATCGTGTGGGACTGCTATTCTGGGAAGTTGGGTAGGGGAATAACGGGGGGAAAATGATTGTAACTCAAAATCTGGCAGAAATGAATGATGTAAAACAGAAGTTAATAAAGCATTTGTTTAAAAAAAAAAGAAAAAAATGTGAGGATAAGGATCACAACGCCCCAGTGTCTGGTTTTGAAAGAATTGTTCAAAGGACTACAAAATTCCAGAATGGGACATGGTAAAGGAGTCGGGTTTTACCCTTTGCCACTCCAAGTAATTTTTCTTCCTTATCCATAAAACAGAGAATCAAGGTAATTAACTATAATAAAGTAAATTAGAAACAGAAGGATTTATTTATTATATTTTTTTACATTTTAAAATAAGAATAATGGGAGAAAATACATTAGGCAGTGAAAAGCTTGTTTGCTTCAGTAACTATGCTGTAGATCTTGGGCTGTCCAGCAATGGAATTTGGTATACTGTCATTCTATTTATAAAACACTTGCAGGAACTGCACTTGCTGGCAATAATACCTATACTTAAACATGACAAAAATGGCTAGCTTCATACCCATCTCCTAATTACTGCTGAAATATGAGCTAGTCCACATTTTAGATCCCACCCACATGCCAATATGCACCTGCAAAAGTCTTCAATTTAGGGTCTTTTAAAGTCTAACACAGACACACTCCAACTCTGGTTTACATATTAAAAATTCCGTGGCAAGAGAAAAAACACACTCTATGAAACCAGAGCCCTAATACCTTAATGAATTATGTACTTGGTGAGGGATATACTTGTAGACATGACTTGATTTCCTGTTCAGAATGCCCGGACAGTATATTGGAATGGGGACTAAGCTTATTTGAGAGCTAGTATTTCAGTCTGGGCAAAGAGTAAGACAAAACTATATCCAGGTTTATTTTAATTGAGTGAAACTGGGAATTCCAAACTATTAGTAGGTTATTGTCGACAACGTTGGCACTAAAGCTAAACATGTATATGTCAATTTCTATAGTCTTTGGAGATATTGACATCTCTCTTTAGACATAGTCAGATGAGAGTTTGAATCACATAGAACTTTTATGACACTTTCCTTTCTTTGGCATTTGAGTTTATACCCCCTGCAGTTTCCAAGTTTCATTTTAGACTTCCAACAAACCTTAATCTCGAAGCAGAATTCATCCTGAGCCACTAGAGTTCTTATGTTTTTCACCTGGAAACATAAATTCTTGATTTATATCCTCTTGTAGCATACAAACTCCCCCAAAACTTGTCCTAAATTCACCTGACGCTTCTTTTGGCCCCTGCTTGGAGTTTATAGGAATTGGAATCAAAACAATTCCCCCCCCATTTAGATTTCATTTAGAGTTATTCACCAAAAATTACACAGTCGTGTGTAAAATGTCCCAATCATTTCTTTCCATGACAATCTGAGGAGTGATGTTGATAATTTGGTTTGGTGGACAAAATGTAAGAAATGTCATGTGACATTAAAGCATTTTCACCGGGTTAGTATTATGTATATGAAAGCAGTGGCAACGAGACCATTTCTAATTAAGCAACAGTGTTTCTCCTGAAGAAAATTAGCCAAAAAGCTTAAGAAATTGCATGAATGTTTTCTTGAATAACACTAACATCTACCTACTGAAAAATCTTGGATGAATTAGGCATTGAGTTGGAATGGTAGAGAAAGTGTAGCTTTTGGAATCAGGAAGACCAGAGATAAAGTCCACCTCTCATATATTTACTAAATTTTGACCTTGGGGAAATAAATTAACCTCTCTAAGTCTCAGGTCCCTCTTTTATAGAATATGAGTGTTTGACTCAATGGACTTTATATCCCATTTGTAATTGATCTTACACTATATCCCAACATACTCCCACCTCTAATAAACCTAAACAATGTGACAGAAATAACTCAATGACTCTTTATTTGAATTGTCCTGAAATTTAATTTGCATAGGCTTGTGTTTTAAAAGCAGATCATGTGGACATATGAACATATGGAGATTATTTCTTTAACTAAGAGTCTGTCATATTTGTCAATAGGTATCTAAACTGATCAATCAACAAACATTTAGTATTCACCTACTGTGTGTCAGGCATTGTGCTAAATACTGGGAACACAAAAGAGGCAAAAGACAGTCTATGACCTCAGGGAGCTTAATCTAAGGGGATTTTATAAGAAACAATTAAAAAATATAATTATATGATCAAAGAAAATCTTAATTTGTAACTGGTAGAAGATAGCAATTTTATTATAAATAAAAGTCACCTAACTGGTTAATAAACTCTCTTCTTCTATTTAACTTATGTCACAATTCACTGGCAAGTCAAAACAATCACCCTCCTGATGTCATTCTTCCTCCTTGAGAAAGAAAGATGAACAACAGAGAGCCAACTAACTTGGTGCAAAAACCAAGAGTTATTAATCGCTTAGAGTCTCTCTTGATTATCAATTCTATTATATTCCTTGAGAATAAATAGTTGATAAGTCAATTTTTTATATTATATCTATTTTAAAAAATTGTGGAGGGAGAGATCAACAAAGCAAAATAATATGATATTTTCACCATTTGGATTAGTGCATCCTTGATATGGTCAGCTACCACACAATTGTAAACACAAACGCACACACATCTTTTTTTTTTTTTTCAGGAGATTCAGTAGTTTTAGTTTTATGACTCAGCATTTATTATCTGTTGAAGAATGCTGAACAATGTATGCTACAGCTTTGAGAAATGGCAATACTGAACTATGAGTCTAAATATGAGATAATTATTGATGTGCTATTTATTCCTTGGCAAAGAGTTTAATGAACTTCTTTTTCTTTAATTTGATACACTAATAACTGAGTAGTCTACAAATAATCTTTTTGAATACAAGATACTTTCCAATGACATATATCTATAAAGATGTACTATGGATCATTTTAAGCAGGGCCCATTTTCAGGGACAGAAAATAAAAAAAAAAACTCTTTGAAAAAAGATTACATTAGGAAAACATACATAGCATTATTAAGAAATCATAATTCTATGAAAAATGATCAAGTGGAAAAAATTTTTCACACTGGTAGGGTAGAAATAAATAAATGGAAATGAAATGGATAAGGAAAATTAAAATACTGGGCTTTTAAAAGTAAGGTCTAGTGACCAAGAGGAAGTGGGGAACTAAGAGAGATGTCTAAGTATCTTGGCATGGGGGAAATCAATTGTATATTGACTAAGCATATAGTTTTATTTAAGTTTTCTCCATTTGCTTTTTTAAGTTAATTAACTTATTTTTAGTTTTCAGCATACACTCCCATAAGTTTTAAATTTTCTCTGCCTTCCTCTCCTCCCTCCCCAAGACTGCATGTAATCTGATATATGCTCTACATATACATTCTTTTTTACCACTTAGAAAATATTATTTATTATATAAACTGAAGAAATTCCTATTCCATTAAATTTTTGCTTTAGATTAAATTTTACTGTAGATTAGTGTTAAATTTGTTTAAACATATCAACCTTCCTACCCTCTTAGTGTTAAATTAACATAGTATATATTAACAATCTAAGTAACAAGAAAAGGACATAAACAATTATTTACAATCTGTAAAAAATATCACATTCAAAGTCATCTTTAACCTTCCCTACAAATGCTGACTTCTTCTCAATTCTAGAAACACATTCCCACCATTCAATTCTCTCAGGATACCAATTAAAGTCTCTTCTTAGGAAATCTCTTCATGTTTCTTTGCAAGATAGGGACTGAACACAGTTCTTGTCAAGAATAAGTTCTACTAGTCCTTTTACTCTGTCCTTTCTTAATGGTGTCTTTCTTGATCCTGAAGCAGAGGGTGAATGAAAACTTGTTGGTCATCATGAAGGAGATTCTTAGTAATGGCCTCTGAGATCCCTTCTAATTCTTAGATTCTGCTTCTTAAATGTAGCACTCCAGTCATGACACCAGACATTCTTATACTGGTTTCAATGAAATAATGTTGGAATGTAGTCGAGAATAGAAGAATGAGGGTTTGTACATCATTCAGAAAGGTGAATCCATCACATTTGTCCCAGTCTCTGACGTGTTTTTAAAGGAGGAAGAGATAGCACTCCCAAAGTGGTTTTAGGATAAATGAGATTTTTGTAAAGTACTTAGTATTTTGGCATGTGGTAGGCATTAAGTGCTTGTTTACCTTCCTTCTTTCCCTTCTTCCTTACTTCCTTCTGATGGCTCTGGGAACCCCCTTGAGCTCTCCTTGAATCTTTGAGGTACAGGCTCTGGGAAGCCCCCCTTGAACTCTGATTAAATCAGCCCATTTGATGAGGCATTTGCACCAGGCCATAAGCCTTACATTGTAGCTGGGCCCAAACCTCTGTTATTAGACTTCCCACACTTGAGCCTATCAAAATATCAATCCACCCTTGAACTGGCCTAGCCCACCATTGTCAGTAGTCTTCATGTAGCTTCCAGCAACTTCCCACCCTTAATTACTCATTGACCTCATCTCCATATACATTCTTATTAAATATATTTTCATATTAGTTATGTTGTATCAAAGAATTAGAATGAATGGGAGGAACCATGAGGAAAAAAAAAGAAGAAAATCTGCTTCACTCTGCATTCAGCCTCCATAGTTCTTTCTCTGGATGTGGGTAACATTTTTCTTCATGAGTCCTTTGGAATTGTTTTAGGTCCTTCCTTGCATTGCTGAGAAGGGCTAAATCTATCAAAGTCAGTCATTACACACTGTGGTCTTTACTGTGTATAGAGTTGTCCTGGTTCTGCTCACTTCACTCAACATCAGTTCATATAAGTCTTTCCAGGTATTTTTTTTTTGAAGTCCACCTCTTCATCATTTCTAGCAATTTTTAAAAATATAGTTTTTCATTCATTAACTCATGTTGAAAGATAATGCCTCTGAGGAGGATTAATGATGTAATATAAAGTTTGCACTAAAAAGAATAACTGTTAGGATGTAATAAAACTCATCCCCCCCCCTTTTTCAAATAGTTAGATTTCATTGAAAACAGAAATCTATTTATTATTGTCCTACTATTTACCAGGCATTGTGCTAAACACATGGATACAAAGATGAAAATGGTATAGTGCTTGTCCTGAAGGAGTTTATATTCTACTCTAGAAGATAACTTATTCAAATATAATTACATACCTAAATAAACAAATTAATTAATTGAGTGGTGTATTGAGGGAAAAGGACAACCAAACCTTTGATTTCACTAGCATAGGAACTTCTGACAAGAAAATTCTGTCTGAAAATATTATCAGAAACTGTCCTGAATTTTTATAGAATCAGGAGTAATTAACTTAGCCAAGATCACTCAGCTAAAATAAATCAGAAATAAGGTTCGAACACTGATATTCATAACTCCATAACCAGCATTATTTTTACTGTCTTGAACCTTTGTCAATAAGTGAAGATTGAGTTAAATTTGTGTATATGCAGGAAACATACAAAAATAAATATAAGTTTAATTCACAAAGATAATACTTGCAGCCATGGGAATGTCAATAGAGGTCACAGAAAGATTTAACACATAATAAGTTACCTTTGGCTCTTAGAAAACATCTAAAGCTTTCTGGGCATTTAATATAATATCCTAAGGAAGACAATTTGAAGGCAAGCATCTCATAGAAAGAAAGGAAGTTTAAGATTTTGACATTAATTACAAAAAAGCAAAGGATGTGAAAGACTAGGGGTAGGAGAGGGTAAGAAATTAGATACTCAAGGCAATAGTATTTATTTTCTAAGAAGGCATTATCTTTTAAGAACAAAGAAGAAAAGAAGAAATGTCTGTTGTCATTAATGTAAACATTAGACAATGTAAATATTAGACAAAATCCTCAAATCAGGAGAGGTAGATATCAACTCCCTAGGTAGAGTTTCAAGACATTGCAACCCACTCTTTTTTCCATTAAAAAAAAAAGGTAAACATTGAAGGTGATCTCAGGGGCTATGTGGTAAATGTTTGTCCTCTGAGGTAGTCTTACTTTGCCTATGGGTTAGAATTCATTAAAAAAAAGGTGAGGAGACTTGGAATGATTTACTGAGACTTTTTTAAACCACAGACTATAGCAGCATTTATGAAAACAAAGTCAGAAGAAAAAATGAAAAGGAAACACCAGTGACAGGGTTACCAAGACATTTCAGACAGTTCCTCATAATGCCAAATGACTGGTTGAAAGGTAAAAACTCAATCAAATTTGTAATTTGAAATCACATAGACAAAAAAGCAGGGGGAAGAATGTTTGAATCTCTCAAACCAGTTCATCCTGGTAAGACTGTAAGTTTATAAGGGCATTTAAGTTTATAAGGCCAAAATCTGAAATAAATTTGTGTTACAATATACAGAAAATGATATTTAGTACAACTGTGAATAATTATTAATATAATTAGAATCTCTTATGGCCCCCATTCTGCATAGCTAGATGATATAGTTGTGTAGCAGCAAGCAACCTAGCATCCTCAGGATGGCTGCCAACACAGGTTCTTATATCTGCTTTTTTAAAGGAAAGCAACTCAGAATGGGTTAACAATCTTGCTTTAATCAATCAAACATATCATTTACCTAGCTCAGGGGAAAAGGTCAGCACCCTGAACTTCAGAGTATGCAGATAGGTTACAAGCAGAAGTTATAAGACAGAGAAACATTTCAAGCACACAGGCCTCCAACTGTCCAACCATTACATCCATACTTAGCCAGTTACCAGAGAGGGAAGCATCGACATCTGGGTTTTTCAAAGCCAAGGGGCTCTCAACGGCTGCTCAGTGTCTTGTCTGGTCAAATCACACAACACTTCTCAAAGTTAGCCCCCAAACAAAGTCTCACATCAGGATTTATATAACCTTCTCTGGGGTCAGAGAATGTAACAACCCTCTTGACCTACTGCCCAATCACAAGTATTTCCTGAAAAACAAGCCTCTCACCACAGGCCCCAGGTACACTTAAGCCTATAGAAGAGCTTAGGGGCAGGGAAGATCTTACACAATACAATCTTAGAAAGATGGCAACATACATTTACATTCCCTTTACAAGTGGTTGAGGCACTTGGCTTGAAATCAGCAAAACTCATCTTCATGAGCTCAAATCCATCCTCAGACACTTACTATATGTGTGACCCTGGGCAAGTTATTTACCCCTGTTTGCCTCAGTTTTTTCATCTGTAAAATGAGCTAGAGAAGGAAATGTTAAACTCCTTCCATATCTTTGCCAAGAAAACACCCAAATGGGATCAGACACAACTGAAAAACAACTAAAGCAACATACCCCCCACTTAGGAAAATTTCTAACATTCAGACAGATTTGACTTTTTCTCATAATTTAAAATCTTATTTTCCTCAAGCTTTTCTGTGACTCCCCCATATTTGAGGCAAGATCCGAATACAGGAAATGTGGAGATAAGAGAAGTGAGTGAAATATATTATAGTGTCTATCACTTACTAGGCACTGGGAGGAGGATTCAAGCAGACCTTGTCTGGAGTTAACACTCAATTCTTGTAGATGTGAATGTAATTGCTCACTTCAGTGTGTATCATCTGTTGTGAGATGCTTATAGGAGGACCTTATTACTGCATTCTTCTTTCTTAATCTCAACTGATACTTTCTTTCAGTTATTCTTTTCAGTGGTTGCCTCAAACTCAAAATCCTTGCCAGCTTGACTCATTAAGTACATAGGCCTGAGGAACTCAATTACCATTATTTTAACTGCTGCTCAGCTATTACAAACACTTTTCCTTCCTCTCAGTTTGTTTCTTGTAGATACTGTCTATCCCTATAAGAACTCTGGGACATTAGTTTGCTTTCTCTTTTAATAACTGCCACAGTTTCAATGCCCTTCCCCTCAGAGCTGAAGTAGAATGTTTGCATATTCTAACTACAAATACTAGAATGCTAATAAATTTTTAAGTTATATACATACATGGCTTGAGAACTATGTTATGTCATGTTATATTATAGCCATATTATATGTTACATATCATATAATTGTATGCTTGTCAATGAGGTTATGCAGCATCTGTAGATCTGGAGTCAGAGGTCTTGGCTTCAAATTTCTACTTTTTTAAGTTACTCTGGGCTACTCACTTCCATTTTCTGAGCCTCAGTTTTCTCATTTATGAAATGAAGAGGTGAGATTAGATGATTTCTAAGGTTCTCTCTAGCTGTAAATAACTGCTTTGTAATGGAAGAAGGTAGGAAGACATATGTATATATATATATATATATCAATTTAATTTGTGTTTTGTTGGGGGAAAATATTGAGTTATATTCAATTATGTGAGCTTTGATCATTGTGTTAAATGATCCCCAGCTATAAAGTATGGATAGTCCCTACTAAGAAACTGACTATATTAGGAATCAAATTTAAAAACAACAAAAAGAAAGGAAAGAAAATGGAAGAAAAAAGAATAGAAATATTTTCTTATATGATGTTAGATTACTCTACATTTTCATGTTCTTCATGCCTATGTGAAATATCTCACTATCTTACCTTGGAAATAAATGCCTAATTTGTTATTTCAATCTTTTTTTTTTTTTTCACTTCTTTTTTTTATTATTATTTTTTTTTTAAACAAATACTTTATTAACTTCTGTTTTACATCATTCATTTCCGCCAGATTTTGAGTTACAATCATTTTCCCCCCATTATTCCCCTACCCAACCTCCCAGAATAGTAGTCCCACAAGATATCGCTCCCTCCAATCTGCTCTCTCCCATACCTTCTCCCATACCCCCATCGACTTTTCCATTAGAGGAAGATGAATCTTTGTGTCCCAATGCCTGCACATCTTATCTCCCAATTATAGGCAAGAGTATTAATAATAGTATTTATATATATATTTGAAACATTTAATGTTATGACCTTGAATTTCAGATCCATTTCCTTCCTCCCTTGTCACCCATTCCTTCTTGGGATATAAGTAATTCAGTATATGTTGTACATGTCTAGCTATGCAAAACATTATCATAGTAGATATATTGTACAAGGCTGCTTATAATTCCCTCCCACTCATCCCACCCCCCACCTGGTCCATTCCCCATATGATCCTGTCCCTCTTCTATAGTGGGTACTTCCAACCTCCCCTCACCCCAAGGATGCCCTCCCATCCATCATCCCTCCTCTCATCCCCCTTCCCCCCTATCCTGCTGCAGGTTGAGATATCCCATTTAGTATGTATGTCATTTTCTCCCTGAACCAAATTCAATGTGAATGTGGTTTTGCCTTTTTAGCCTTCCTTATTCTCCCCCTCCTTTGCACCCACTTCCCTACATGAGATAGTTTACCCTACCATGTCTCTCCCCATCTCCTCTTGCCACTCCCCTCTCTCACCTCATAATTTCATCCCTTGAGTACTCTCCCTTCCCAACAAAATCAACCTATGCCCTCTATCCATATATAACTGTAACCATATACACACACATTCACATATGTATTCGTATGACCACACCCCCTTCTTCCATTATTTTCATAGTGAGAAAGATATCATCAGTCACAAATATTGCTTTTCCATATAGGAATGTAAATAGTTCAACTTTGATAAGTTCCTTTTGATTTCTTTTCCCTGATTACCTTCTCAGGCATCTCTTGCTTCTTGTGTCTGGATGTCAAATTTTCTATTCAATTCTGGTTTTTTCCTCAAGAATGCTTGAAAGTCCTCTATTCCACTGAATGACCATATTTTCCCCTGAAACAAAATACTCAGTTTTGCTGGTAGGTAGACCCTTGGGTTCATTCCAGTTCTTTGCCCTCTGGAATATCATATCCATGCCCCCTTCTCGATCCCTCAGTGTAGAAGCTGCCAGGTCCTGGGCTATTCTGATTGTGTTTCCACAATATTGAAATTGTTTCTTCCGGCTGCTTTAGTATTTTCTCCTTGATCTGGGGATTCTGGAACCTGGCTATAATATTTCTGGGAGTTTTCTTTGGGATCTTTTTCAGGAGGTGATCGTGGATTCTTTCAACCTCTATTTTGCCCTCTGGATCTAAAACATCAGGGCAGTTCTTGAGAATTTCTTGAAGGGTGATTTCTAGGTTCTTTCCTTGATCATGGCTTTCAGGTAGTCCAATAATTTTTAAATTGTCTCTCCTGGATCTATTCTTCCAGGTCAGTGGTTTTTCCCATGAGATATTTCACATTGCCTTCTAATCTTTCGTTTGTTTGGATCTGCTTAACAGCATCTTGATTTCTCATAAAGTCACTAGCTTCCATTTGCTCCAGTCTAACTCTGAAGGAATGAATCTCCTCAGTGAACTTTTGAGATTCTTTTTCCCATCTGGCAAATTCGACTTTTTAAGGCATTCTTCTCCTCATTGCCCTTTTGGGCCTCCTTTGCCATTTGAGTTAGTCTATTTTTTAAGGTGTTGTTTTCCTCATTCAGGCTGTTGACCCTCATTTCATACTTTTCCTGCATCCTTCTCATTTCTCTTTCCAATTTTTCCTCCACTTCTCTTATTTGATTTTAAAGTCCTTCTTAAGGTCCTCTATGGCCTGCAACCCACTCATGTTTTCCCCTGGGGCTTTTGGAGCAGGACTTCTGACCTCACAGTCCTTTTCCCGCTCTATGCCCCCAAAATAGGAGTCTAGGGTTGCATTTTTCTGTTTCCTTTGCCTTGGCATGTTGCCACTTAATTGCTTGACTTTTGGGCTTGTTGCCACACTATGGCTTTAAGGCCAGCTAGAGGAATTTTCGTCCCGAACGTGTGGGGGCAACTTCCATTTCTGGCAAGCTGTAAACCCACCCACAACTTCCACCCTAGATCACAATCCAGATCCAGGGAGGTTAAAGCAAGAGCCATTACCCCCCAAGACTGATCGCTGGATCTCCCCACAAATTTGCAGGCTGGGAGCCGGAGCTGCCTCTGAAAACTACAAAATGGCGTTTCTCCTCAGCGGCTTCTAGCCCCCAGGGGAGGGAGCCGACGCATTCCCTAATACCAGTCCCAAAGTCCATAGGACACTAACCTCTTACTTTGTCCTAGGCAAGTCTATGTTGATAATTCTGGAGTCTCCACAGTTCCTGGTGTTCTGGGGTTCCTCCAGCCGGCTGCTGGCCCTGCCGCCCTGGGGCTAAAACCTCGGCTCACGTGGACCTGGGCTCGGCTCCGCTCCTGCGCTCTGCGCGCTGCCGGCTCCCAGACCACTGCGCTGGTCCTTCCTGCAGGGTGCTGGGCTGTCCTCAGCGGGAGGTTAGCTTCTCTGTGTCGTTCTGTGGGTGCTGGGGCTCCAGAAGATTTTCAGAGTCCTTTTTTACATAGTTTGTGGAGAATCTGGGGGCAGAGAGGCTTGGAGGAGCTGTTTCTACTCCGCCATCTTGGCTCCGCCTGTTATTTCAATCTTTCCTAATAACTCCTTTTAGCTAAGGGCCAATTTTTGAATTCATATTAACATTGTTAGATCAACAAATGTGGATTTGTAGCACATCTATTAAGTTTCTTTTGAAAATAAATAATTTTCTTTGAATAAAATAACTCCAAATTTGGAGCAAAATTTTAATTCATGCATTTTTTATGAATTTGTTTCTTTGGGGATATGGAGTGAGGCTTATAGTGCCTTAAGTATCTTGCAAATATTTATATTTTTTCACTTTGTCAAATATCTTGTTTTTAATGGGAAAAGAAAGAGGAAAGAAGGCAAAAATTAGACACTTTAACCATAGCCTCCAAACATGAAATCTTTTCTTTGGTTTGTCTGTACTTTTGCTTTATTTATTAATGAACTTATTACTTCTAATTGCCTGTTTTAATTTAAGTAAGAAATCCAGTGGAAGACAAATAAATTTAAAAAAAAAAAGAAAAGAAGAATGGTTATATCACGTTCCCAGAAATATGATGGAAAACATTTAATTATTCAAATGTATCTGTGATCTCATCAATTTGCATTTCCCTCCAATGGAAAATCCATCTGTGATTGCCCATGGTATATAAAACTTATCTATGATCTCCCATAAATTCTTCAAAATATGCTTGAGATCTTCTAATTTTCTCTTGACATATTCAGGGTATCAGTAGAGCTTGTCCCCATTCCTGCCTTGTTAATGTGCCACAATGAACCTATTGCTGGGTTACTAAGCCTTCTCCTTGGTAATTCTAAGGTGGACCAAAATAGGATCTTGGCCTATCTGATCCAGTGAACTTTACCATAGTCATCTGCGACCTTGAGAATGCCTACAGACAATACATAGGGAACTGTCCCTTAGCAATCTTCCCCACCTCCATGGAAATTCTCTATCCAGTGCAATTGACTTCATTTAGCTGATCACATTCTTACTTTGGGAGTTCAGGTTCTCAGATATGTCTTATAAAAGTCAGCAAAGGAAAAAAAAATCATGACTCTTTTTCTGGTAGAAAAATCGTCTGAATACCTCTCATCACTTTTTGTACTTTAAGACTCTTCCACTATCACCATCACTTACCAATCTCTTTCTTTCTTTCTTTCTTTCTTTCTTTCTTTCTTTCTTTCTTTCTTTCTTTCTTTCTTTCTTTCTTTCTCTCTCTCTCTCTCTCTCTCTCTCTCTCTCTCTCTCTCTCTCTCTCTCTCTGTAGTTTTCCTCTTTCCAAATTAATCACTCCATCCATATTCTGGTGACCGTTGTCTTACAATGTCCAGAAAATTCTCCATCCTTTCTTAATTAGTTCAGTGTCTATCTTATAGCTCTGCCCGAAAACTTCCATTCCAACTTCTGTCTTTAAACTAGATGATTTCACCTTACATATTCATTATTCTTTAATAACCTGACTTCCTAGTTCTTTGATTTAATCAACTGCCACTATCTGCTGCTGTTACATCACAGCTATACTCAAAGAGTCACATCCTGGATGTAATGTATATCACTATCAACTATGTGTCTTCCACTTAAATATTTGAGAAATCAAAAATATCTTTACTTGATTATAAAAATTTAGCTGCTTCCCTATGCCTTACTGCTCTGAAATCTATTTATTTCTGCTCAGATCATTATCAGTGTCCAGTTGACCTTTTTTTTTTTTTTGGGTAAGGCATTAAAAATGTTCTACAATTCAATGTAACACCCTTGATTTTTCCTATAATATAAGTGTAAAAACTTAAGAAAAAGAGCTATAATTCTCTTTATTAAAAAAATCAATCATTGGAAGTATGGTTAGAAAAAAATGTCCTTTATACTATTCATTGATTTTTTTTATTCAAATGGAGGAAAGCAATTTAAAAATTGAGAAAAAGCATATGCTTATGACACTTCCTATTAAATTTTGGGATCATTTAGTCAATCAGAATGTTCAGACTTTTGTATATTTTCTCCCTCACTGGTTTTTGTTTAGAAAACATGCAAACCATGAGCTTTCCTTAACCACTTCATCAGGTCCTATGAAAATTCATGTACTAAAGTCCTGAGACTAGAAGAGGGCAAAGAATAGCAGAAGAGTATAAGGCAAATTCTAAAGTGTTCTTTGAATTCACAAAGAAAGTTTGTTCCTCGGGTGAAAATCCAAGGCTGCTTCATGTGTAGGCATTTGTGGTCTCTGTATTTCTGGAATAGCAGGAAATGTTTTAACAATTAGGGTGAGCAAATTGTAAAGGGAAATATGGTAGTGAGTTACCAACTGGGTCCTTAAATAAAACATTCCTTCTATAATGCAGTCCTGATGCTGTTTAGCCTTCTATTAGCAGAGACCATTGCACTGCCATAGGCAAAGCATCAAATATACAGTAGTTTGATAATGGTAATACATGCAGCAATAAAGCAAAAACACGATTATGAAATGAGCAGAGAAGACATAAGTTGAATTTTACCTCTAGGCCTCTTTTTTATTTTCCATGAGCAAATTAAAACATAGTCTTGTTTCAGTGATGTATGCCTATGTTATTTACATATTTTTAAATTCTCTTTTCTACAGTCATATTTTTCTTATCTGATACACACAACTAGACAAAGGAAGCTTAAAAAAGAATATGTGTGTGCAGGAGTAACATGACTTATAGAGGATGGAGTATTCTGTACTTTACAAAGAAAGCCTTACACTTGGTTGTGAGCTGGATTGGTCTAAGGCCAAATTAAATTATCTTAGAATATTTTAAATATGATTACATATGGACATATATCTCAGTATTATGTGTAAAGATATTGCAGAGAGCCACAAGACTGAATTACATTGCTCAAAACTTGAACAAATATATTGTACCAAATAATAATGATAATAATAATTGTCTGATATACATACATAGAGGTGTTGGATATGCTATTGTATATAAATCAGTGGATTCCATGTAATATCATTAAATCTTAAGATCTCTGGCAAAATAAGCACATCTCCATTAAAGAATGATCACTGCCTTTTGTGAAGTCTCCTGCAAAGCAATCACAGTTTAAGTAATATTTACATATATGAGAAGAATTAACTCTAGGTCAGATTCAATGTGTTTGTATACATGAAACATAGCTGCAATTAAGAGAGAATTAGTACCTTTATGAGCCAAAATCATTAGCTCATTAGGGAAGCAAAAAACATTTGCTCCTCAACTTACATCATTCACTTATATATCTTTATTATTTATTTCACTTAAGTTCACAGAAAGAAGCAAGATTAGTATGATAAACTCAATATTTTTCTTTAAACAAATCAAAATGACCCTTCTTATGTCTAGGAGGGTCATATTTCTGCCAAATACCTCCTTTGATTTCTTGCTCATTCAGACAACCTTCTTTGGTTTAGTCATTTGATTGAGTCATGTGGTATCTATGGCACACCAACCAAACTTAGAAAAAATTTAAAAAGAAATATGAGTTGATATTTATAGAATTATCAGTATATAAATATAGATATATTTAAAAATTTTGTACATATTATATAAGCTAATTCTAATAATAATTTATTAGTTATTAAGAGCAACACAGAAGAGGGAAACTGATTTGATATCATTTTCTACCTTCTTCATACCATATCAAAGGTATTTTGCTCACTTTGGAAACAATATTGAAAAATTAGATCACTGCCAGAGAAAAATGAAGATTCTGAAAGAAAAAAGAAACCATGTAATTTGGGATTAGATAAATGAAATGAGGAATTTTAACCTAGAGAAGAGATAGAATTTATGAGATATGGTTAGGAACAGAATTTAGAACTGTAAGAGACTTGAAAAATTATTCAATCTACATCCCTCATTTTATAGAGATACAGAAAAGACCCAGAGAGACTCAAGGTCTCTTGCATAATATCACACAAGTAGTAAGTAATGAGGTAGAAATAGAAACCAGATCTTATGTCTCCAGAGCTGGTCTTCTGTCTACAAGACACTTTCTCTGAGTTCTCTCTTCAAATATCTGAAAGGTTGCTACATGGAAATAGATTTTTTTCTGCTTTATCCCAAAGGTTAAAAGTAGTTCCAGCTATGTTTACAGTTCCTCTTGTCTTCAGATAAACAGATTTGAATAAACTCAAATGCCACCTTTTGCTTAAGGCATATGTGTTAATATATTTTGAAAACCATACTTTGACAGTGATTTCACTTTATTATCAGTGTAAGGGTGACTAAGTTTAGCATTTAACATAAAAAATCAGGAAAAAATTAGAATCTATAAAATATTGGAGCTTCCCCCCCCCCACAGGATATTATGATAATGATAATGAAGCCTATGACCATAGAATGTAAGCTCCTCAAAAAGTGATTGTAGTATAAATCTTTGCAATTCTCCATAATTAAAGTATCTGTATTACATTACAGATATTCAAAAGTATTTATGTACCATAAGGACCAGTGTAAGTGACAAATATTTTTCCCTAACTCAATTAGATTCTTCATACATTGAGAACCTTTTATGTGTAAGGTATTAGACTGTGTACTGGGGCACAACAGTGTAAATAAGAAAATACCTCTACCTTCAAAGTATTTATTGACTGGTAGATGGGGGGGGGGAGATGTGCACAAAATAGAATATGTTGGCACTAAATGTATTTCAGTAAATGCAGCGAATGCACAAACAAGGCATTTTTGAGAAATATAAGAGATGAACAACTACTTATAACAAAGGAGTAAGGGAAACTTTATATGAGAAAGGCTCTGGAGCTAGGTCTGGGAGCATGGATAGAATTTCACCAGGTAGAGATAAGGAAGGGAGGGACATCCCTAAGTAGCATCCAGTCTTCCTTTGAGTGAGTTTGAGAACATGTCTGAATCTTCAGTATTCAAATTTTGCTGAATACAAGATGATGCAGCTGAATTGAAGTTTAGTTTGGAAGTATTCCTCTCTCCCTCCTCCTCCCATCTATTATGATAATGATTGTTTCAGGGGGATAAGTAGCTGTTTGTTGGATATGGAAAGAAACAACCAATTTGGATCATTAAGTTTCACAAATAGCTGTGCCACTCAGCCAAGAGTACATTTATCCAGAATTAAAGGTACTCTTTAAAAGTGTGTTGGGGGTGGGGGCAGAAATGAAGGGGGCATTAAAAGTTTAACAAATCAGACTCAGCGATCTGAAATTCTTCAGCATGTGGAATTCATCAAGCAGATTTTAGTGGCACTTGCAAACTTCCCTTTTCTATTACTGTTCCTTATTAAACTCCAAGGGATCTAGGATGATTTTTTTCAGTAATTTATGACATTTGTGTCTATTTGCAACAGTTGTAAAAATACAGTATAACCAGGAAACATCGTAAAACACTCATAAAATCTTCTAAAGGCAGCCAAAGTGTTAGATTTTTCCACAGCAGTTAATGATAGAAAGGTGAGTGAATTATCCCTCAACTGGGACTCCCTGGAATCTGTGGGCTATGTAATGGTCTTCTAGCAGATATTTATAACATCAAAATAAAAAAAAAAGCAAACAAACAAAATCAAATATGTATAAAAGGAAATTTGATGCTACAATATTTTCTTGATAAGAATGTCAAATTTAAGTATGAATTAGGGTTGGAGAGAGATTCATAGTATTCTAAAGGAGCTGTCCTCATACTATCATTTTAGGAGCCTTTTTACTGACAAACTGTATTTTAATTTCTTTCTCAAACTGATGAACAAATTTATTGTAGGTGGACAGTAAGCCATTCAAAGAGGAGTTTAGCCCCTTGGAAATACATACAATTCTCCTTAGGGTGCAGTTTAATAAAAACAAATCCAAAACATAGGTAATAAGAATATATATCATCACTACTTTACAGTTCAAGTACATTGATTCAAATCATGGCTCTTACTTACTGACTGAATCCTAGGCAAGTCCCTTAAATATCCTGGATCTGTTTCCTCAGCTGTAAAATTGGGGCTGGACTGGGGGTGGAAGATAACCCTTTATGGTCCATTCTAGTCCTAAATATGTGATCCTATATTTTCTAATACATACATAATTTGCATGCGTTATTACTTGCTTTAAAGATTTTTTGACTTAGTTGTTCTAATCAAGTCAATGATCCAAAACAATTCCAAGATGAAAGATGCTATCCATCTCCAGAGAGGGAAATGATGAACTCTGAGTGCTTCTTGAAGAATAATTGTTTCACTTTCTTAATTTTTTCTTTTTTCTTTGTTTGCAAAAAGGCTTATATGAAACTATATTTTACATGTTTTTATATGTATAATTGATATCATATTGTTTACCTTCTCAGTGGATGGGGGAGGAGCCAGAGCGAAGGAGAGAATGTGGAACACGCAATGTAAAAAAAAAGACAATATAAATAATGATTTTAAAAGAAAAACTATTTTTTCACTGTTGTTTAATCATAATGAATTTCAAAGAAGACTATTTCTCTATTAATACTTGTCCGCTATAGAAATGATTTGTAGAAAATTCCTATTTTGGACAGGATTTTGATATAAAGAGAAAGGCATTTGATTGAATCCACTTCCTTTTATTTTTCAGGAGCCTTATCTAGAGTTTTAAATTGATTAGAATATGTGAGACCCACACTCTGCTTCTTAATGTGTTGTCAAACACATCTTTCCCCCAGCTACCAATGAGGATATTGAGAGAAAATGAAGTTTACACAGCACAGCTACTAGTTTGAATCATCCTCTGTGTGAAAAGAAAATAAACCAAACAAAACTAGCTACTTTTTAGTTCATTTTGGTATCAGCAACACAACACAACTCTTACGAATCTCAGGGAAAAAAACAACAAAACTTTACTTTTGGACTCAAAACTGATTGTTTTTCTCTTTGCTGTGTGTGATCCTGCTAGTCTTAGCTTGAAGTTAATGAGTAGTAATAAGTAGGTAGAAACACTGGGTAGACTATAATTGTTGAATAGCTTCCCTTTTGTAATAGTTTTAGGGGGGAAATGGCAGCAACAATAAAAGAATCAGGAAGACATGGAAACTATTGATGATTGGCAGTCTGATAAAATTGTGAGGATTTGAAAGTAAGGCTGCAAAAAAAAATCAGTCAAAAAAAAGACTACAGAGCTATGATAGTTCATATCAATCTCAATTATATCACACTCCCCATATTCCTTCATTGCCTCGGACTTTGAGGAACAGAGATGGGGAGAGGTTAAAGAAGAAGAGGAAAAAAGAAAATAGAAGCTGCTGGGAGAATGAAGGGAGAGAGGAGGTTAAGAGAGGAATTTTTATTTTCCTATAAGTGGTAGGTAGAAATTGAAGTCTAGTGTAGGTCATCATTGTTCTACTCTTTGAATTTACCTCCAAAACTCAATTAAATTATCCAGCCCCATTATTCAGGCAAAAGGAAGCAGCATCCTTTCTATACTTGAAATAATGTTATCATATTTCCTGTAAGTTTGTTTGAAATAAAATAAACATTTATGATCAGAAATACATACAGACAAAACCTAAGATTTATCCTTAATCCAAATATCATATATAATCTTGATGTATTTGTTCACACAACTAAATATTAGCATTACAGAATAGAAACCTACTTATGATATTACTATCATTATGTAACATACTGTTAATCAGTTTGTATACTATGAAATGCCATAATCTACTATAAAATGCATATTCTTTCTCTGATTTGGGATTTTTTCCAATATGCTGTCTTTCCTTCTAAATTGAAATGAAATTAAGGTCTACAAGACATATCTGTATAAATATAGGAACCTTGCCCCAAAGGAACCATACAAACCTATCTTATATACAGGCTACACACATTTTTATGAATGAGTGATCACTCTCCATGCCTTTCTTTGTTATCAGCCTAGAATTATGAACTAAAGTTTTGCTATGAAGATTGACAAAGTCTTCTGCTTTCATTATTCAAAAATGAGATGAATAGGGGCGGCTAGGTGGCGCAGTGAGTAGAGCGTCAGCCCTGGAGTCAGAAGGACCTGAGTTCGGATCCGACACTTAACGCACACACAAACAAAATCCTAGCCGTGTGACCTTGGGCAAGTTACTTAACCCCAATTGCCCTCCAAAAAGCAAAAAATAAAAATAAAGTTGCCTCTGTTTAAAAAAAAATGAGATGAATAACATTTCAAATAACAGAACAAAAAGATCGTAGCTAGTGAACACTGTGTCCCAGATTCTGCCAGTGATTGCCAATGTGACACTATCTGAGCAATCATTAAGGTTATAAATATTGGGTGGAGATATAGGTATATATGCCATGATATTTTATTAGCTGTGAGGATTGTTTATTTTCTTACTTCTTCATTCTTGCATTTGGTGTGGAAAGGTCCCCATATGCAGCCTTGATCCTCTATCCTTTGAAATATGAGAGTCTGTAGGAAGGAGTTTTGATGGATTTTGTAGTTGAAATAGTCTGACATTCCCAAAGCAGGTATGACATTGCTAGGATGCTGCATCCTTCTTATTGTATTAACTTCTTTGAACTTAAAAGAACACCTTAATAGAATGTTAAGGGAAGCCGTAATGAGAACACACATCTAGAAAATCACTAATTACTTCAGTGATGATTGTCTTTGATTTGTAAACTAAATATTTTCTTTCCACTCAATTCTTTTGAAGAGTTATTTTGCATTGAAATACAGAAATGTAAAAAATGGGGTTGTGGTTTTTCTCCTGTGAAGTGAAGTGCTTGACTTTAATCTCCTTGGTAGTAAAACAGTTTCTTACATTTCCTTTGTAAATGATTGAAGTACTCATTTCCATACTCAATAGACTAAACTGAACTAAAGCAATTGAAAAAAAAAAAGATAACAACCTTAATAAATGAGGTGCATCTTTTTTTTTTATTTTTGGAGAGCAATTGGGGTTAAGTTCCCCAAAGTTACACAGCTAGTGTGTCAAGTGTCTGAGGACAGATTTGAACTCAGGTCCTCCTGACTCTAGGGTCAGTGCTCTATTCATTGCACCACCTAGCTGCCCCAATGAGGTGCATCTTAAAGGTTTAATTTCAGAGAGTCATATGTAAAGGTTTCACATGTAGGGCTCAAAAAAGCCTTCAGAATTACAAAACAAGAAAACTATGGCTAGACAGCAATTCACTCTAAAAATAAAGTCTGATGATTTTAGTGACCTGCAAGCTGAATATAAATGAATAATATCAAATGATAATTCAGAAAATAAAATGTAATTTTAGCTTTTGTTAAGAAAATTAAAATGTCCACAATTATGGTCATGATAATACTTCTATATTTTGCCCATATCAATCTTATTTCAATGAAGAATTAGAGGATGATGTAGATTTTTAAAATGAAGTAAAATAGAAATTGTGGTGGGGGCTGCTACTTATATTTGGCACTACAGAAGCTCAATCTTTGTTAAAAAAAAAAGAGGAATTAGTATGACAGAAAATGTCATTTGAACTAGCTACAAACTGAATAAATTATTTGAGACTCAATCTTTCAATATGTGCTAGGGCCTTAAATGAATGAAATCACCAAGTATTCACTAAGGAAATAAAAAGAAAACATGTACTTAGGAGTATATTTATTGCTCATGTGTGGGATGTAACAAAATAGTGAAAATGACAATATTACAGAAATTAATTTGCAGATATAATGTTATACCAATCAAACTATAACAAGGTTACTTTAATAGAATTACATGAAATAATAGTACAAATCATTTGGAGGAATTAAAAGTGTAGGATCTTAAAGGATATCATAAAAATAAAGGAGGAAGGAATAATAGCATTTTTGACTGAATACTATATAATAAAAATTTATTTGTAAAAAATGGTCTATATTATTTAAGAAATAGAATGGCAGCTGGTAGAAGAGACTTAAAACTGTTTCCACAAAAAATGTTTTTCTAATTGATAAGTCTAAAAATCTAAACTACTTGGTCAAGCATTTCTCATCCAAAAAGAACTGATGAGAAAACTACAAAATATTTTGGCCTAAACAAAATTAAACTAGCATAATAAATAATTTATCACAAACACTTCCAAATGCATAATATTCCTAAATAAATACAAAAGATTATAACATTCTTTTAAATGAAGGAAGGTAGATAGAATAATTCACCAAATAAATGATGGAGATCATTAAATAGCTAAAATAATGACTTGGATTATAAAAATGATTTAAAATATTATA
This sequence comes from Gymnobelideus leadbeateri, assembly GCA_011680675.1. Classification (NCBI taxonomy): domain Eukaryota; kingdom Metazoa; phylum Chordata; class Mammalia; order Diprotodontia; family Petauridae; genus Gymnobelideus; species Gymnobelideus leadbeateri. The sequence continues at coordinate 91,624 of WOXC01011740.1, read as the reverse complement.
ATAAATTATAAAAGATCTAGAATAAGAGATTGATGATTGCAAACATTTTTATAAACATTCCTTCAAAAATTGATAAAAAAATTTCTGACAAATTAGCATAAATATTTGAGACCAGGTGTCATTATTGGATAGTAAGAGGAGCGAAAGTGAGAGTTTAAAAAAAATCTTTCTCTACAAATTAGTCTGAGAAAGTAAGAAAATTATGGGATGATAGCTTGAGGGGTTGATAGTGCCTGATGAAAGGTTTTTCTGTGGAGAGTGAGATATGGAATTAATTAGGGAGAACTAAAAGGATTGCCTCACTGCACCGAGAACTGAATTGAAGTGGGATAATACGATTATATTATCTACCAAGTTGGGATTGATCATTGGGTCAATTCTTCAAGTTCTATTTCAAAGTAGAAGCAGAGAATCTGGGTGGTAGAAATAATTGAGTGCTAAAGTGTGCTGAGGGATAAGTGGAAATATGAAAAGGGACAAGGATAAGGACAGAGAACGGGGTGATAGAATGGTTAACAATAATTAGAGAAATGAAGTCAGGAAAGGAATAATGGCCTGGGCTTCTTCAGGGACTGCTGAAGCCAACCTGATTTCAGCTAAACAGGGATAAAAGCAAAAGAGATATTCATCCCAGCTTGTTGGAACTACACTATGGGACAATATTATTTTCCAGTAAACAACTTTAGAAAGATATATAGAGGATTCAGGCACCCCAAATACTATGTCTTAGGACCATCCAAGAGACTTGAAGTCAATTTAATCATCAATTTCTCTTTTAGGCCTCCTGGGACCACACCAAGGGGAAAGGGTGGAGGGCAAAAAAACCACCTAGATGACTGCAAGAGGAGACAAGAAAGAAACTGAGGGTAGTATATGTATAAATCCAACAAGAAACAAAAGCAGAAAGCAAAAAAAAAAATATAGGTAGAAAATGGAACGTAGTAACAATTCCAGGCCACACAACATTTAAGGGTAAATTTCTAAAAGAAGTTAGGAGAGCAGGCAAACCCAATCTAGAATTGTGCCAGTCAGCAAAAGTAGTATACAGGCTGCTTCAGTGTCCTGACCTTGGAATAATCACCTTATCCAAGAGAGTCAGAGTGGGTAGATACTGGTAGTGGCAAAGAGTCCCAATCTAGAAATCAAGGCTAGTGACCTGGGCAAACAAAAATTCCTTATACAATGAAGAGATAGTCTGTTTTAAGAAATATGCTCAAAAGTCTCAGATTTATTCCACAAGAATTGTAAGAGGACATATATTCACAAACACAAGAATAGCTTGGCAGTAAGGATTCCAAGAGTGAATAAAAAAAGTGAAGGGATTTTTAAAAATAAAATTAGAACCCTTGAGGAATAAAATGGAAACAAGATACTGGAGGGTGTAGTAGAGAGTGACAGAGAGAGAGAGAGAGAGAGAGAGAGAGAGAGAGAGAGAGAGAGAGAGAATTTAAGCTTCATATGAGTAACCAAAAAGCCTGGTAGAATAAAAAAAATTATTCCATATTTCAAGATATCATAAAAAAGTTACCCAAACTATTAGAAGCAGAGAGGGAAGAAAATAAAATAAAAAGGAATCCTCGTTCATTTCATGAAAAGCATCTCAAATTGAAAACAGAAATATAATATCCAAAATTCAGAGCTTTCAGGTAAAAGGGAGGAAAAAAAAAACTGCAAGGAGTCAAAAACAGAGTCTGAAAGTGAAGGAAGCCCACACAACATCACATAAGAATATACTACAACTATTATAAAGAAATGAAATCTTCAGATTGGATAGATTTGATGTGATAGAAGAAGGCAAAACTTTTCTAGCAAAAATAAATTGTGTTCTGACTGTGAGAAAGTTCAAATAAACTTGAAATTCCGTAAGTAAATTTTTTCTTTTTTTTTTTTTTAAAGCAATTGGGGTTAAGTAACTTGCTCAAGGTTACACTGCTAGTCATTATTTATGCGTGGGTGCTTATTTTCTGAGTCCGGATCTGATCTTGGGTCATCCCAACTCGGAGGCCTGCACTCTTACTCACTGCGCCACCTAGCCACCCCTTTAGGGCAATTGGGGTTAAGTAACTTGCCCAAGGTTACATGGCTAGGTTTTTGTTTGTGTGGATTAAGTGTCAGAGGCCGGCTCTGAACTCAGGTCCTTCTGACTTCAGGGCCAGCGCTCTATTCACTGCGCCACCTAGCCGCCCCCATAAGTAAATTTTTAAGATTGTACGGCAGAAGTTTCCTTTACTCATAATAAGGGAATCCTAGATCCATAATCCTTACCCTCTAGTGGGGGGGGGGGGGAGGGAGGATGGGTGAGGTTAGAGGAAAATGGAAAGGGATATAAATTAACATAGTTAAGGTGTTGTCTACCTGAATTATCATAATTTTATTAGTCTGAATTTTAAGATTTAGACTTAGATTGTCATTCTTCAGTTTTCTTTGGGGGAGAGAGAGGGAACAAGCTTTTAAAAAGTGCCTGTTATGTGCAAGACACTGTGCTAATTGTTTTACAAATATTCTTTCATTTGAGAGACCTCTGGACTTTAAATAAATGATTCATGGAAATTAGTTAAAAGTAAAAGAAATTGTTCCAGTGGAGAGGAGGGAGGAGTTTAAGCTTTCTGGAAGAAAAAAATTAATGGACAATTCTGAAGGACAGTTATAAAGCGGCCATTGAGCAGTGGTTCTCTATCACTGGAGGGAACTGTATGGAAAAAGAGTTTTACACTCCTACTAAGAGTGTGTGAGCAAGAATATTTTATGAAAAATACTAATGTACCAAGAAATATTTGTCTTTAAAGGTAGAATGAACAAGCATCTCTTCTTTGGGTTGTTTAGTTCATTAAGATCTTGTTTGTTAGCACTCATGAACACTTTTTGCCTCTTGGTTCCATGAGAAACATTTATTTAGCAGGTAACACACATAGATAACTTTAAAACCTTGGCTATCAATCAATTTTTCTTTGCAATTTAGAAAAGAGCAAAGAATAAGAACTTTTAAGTCTAAGTTTATTAAAAACATATCCTTCACCTTTCAAATCACTAAAATATAGATATTCAGAATTTTTGGCAAAGAGCACATGATCAAGGGCTTTTCACAGGACATTTCAGTAGGGGAAATCCCTTTTTGGGTGGAACAAACATAGCTTATACCTACATTATTCAAACAATCCCCTCCAGATGAGGAATTTCACTAATAGGTCAAGTCCAGCCTATTGTCTAGCCAGAAACTGACAGACCAAGTTATTTATTGTGACCTTGAATCTTTATTCTGAATTCCAGTCTGGAGTGGGTTTTTACAGTCACATTATACACATTGTTTATAATGGAAATGCTGACAGACTCTTGTTCCTGTAACACTATAGCTAACATATGCATCAGTGAATTTTAGGATAACTAAATTATGAAGCTGTCATCAACATCCTCAACAATCACATTTCTTTGAGCCATTTCATGAGGTATGCACCTTGGGATGGCTGGTCACTCATTTGTTCTTTAGGGATAAGTAGGAGTTAAGGAAGACCCCATGTCCAGAAGAGGAAGAGGTTTTCCTTTGGGGGAAAATAACATCCTTTTTGTACATGTTAAGTCTGAAGAGCTTGTGATATGCGCATGTGGGTATGTCCAGAAGGCTACTACAAAGGCAAATCTCAAGCTAAAATGAAAACAACAAGCAAAAACAAACATACAAAAAAAAAATAAAGCAAGAGATAACCAAGATGAGAATATAGGAAGAATGGATACAGGCAAAGAAGAAAATTAAGAAAAGAACCATAATCACATTCAATTCTGAGTGTAGAAGTAACTGAAGGAAATAAAGAAGAAGCAGAAGGGGTAGAAGAAAACCTGGAAATTTCAATTCTCAAAAAAGAAAAGCAAAGTTTCAACAAATATATATTTGGAAAGTGGAATGGGACATGAATGGCATTAGTACAATATGCTACATATGTTCAGGAGAATGAGATTTGAGTACAACCATTAGTTTCTGGGACACTTATATATGCCAGTTGATGACCCTCCAGCAGAGAAATGGAGAAAAATTTGGTTGCAAGGAAGTAGAGGCTAAGAGCTTAGGCCAATCCTTCAAAAAGTTTAGAAGATGATGTGAAGTCTTCAGAATGATAAAATAAGGAGTAAGGGTGGGAATTTGTGGTACAATGGAAAAATTATTGGTTCAAGTCAGAGAAATTGGATTTAAATCTTATATCTTCCACTTGAAATCTCATCGCTGTCAAGATTATAATTGTAATCTCAGAAAAGCCATTTAATCTCCTTGGTTCTGAGTTTCTTCATCTATTAAATGGGAACCTGGGCTAGAGGGCCTTTCAGGTCACCCTTTAGATTTTGTTCTATGATATTTTATTTTATTAATTGTTGTTGTTTTTGTTCTTGTCCATCTTTCATTTTCAAAGAAGACCATTGAAATAGCATAGTGATATCTTGACTAGTGTATGAATTGGATTTAAGTGAGGCAAGCAGCACAATTTTCTCAACCTCATTCTGTCTTCCAAAGTCGCAGATGTCCATTGGTGATACAAAAGTTAAGAGAACTGGCAATGCCTCAGAATGCAGTATATCACCTTAGCTCTTTGATGTCCCGATTAAGCTCTAAGCACTCCATAGCAATTGCTTTAGCCCTCTTCGTGGCTATTAGAATAAATTGTTTTCATACACTCATTCTTACAGGGGAAATCTTCATGTGCTTGGTGTAGATACCCCCCTATCTCACTGACTATTTTCAGGTATGTAGGTTACCTTCAACCAGATTTAGCCCATATGCTGTGACAATTTTCCCAGGGGTTGCCACTACACATTCTACAGTTTCTTTGAGCCACAGGTGAGTGACAGATTGATACCAAAGATGGACCAGCAGACCTGAAAAGAGTAAAACATGTGCTTATACTAGAAATTCTAGTCCTCCCTGAATACTCCATTGGAGAGCAAACAAAAACAGGAAATAATGATAACAATATCAACATAAGCAATACCAATATTAGTAGCATTTTTACATTTTATACATAGATATATGTGTAGATAGATAGATAGATAGATAGATAGATAGATAGATAGATAGATAGATATAATAAAAGTATATGTGAGATTAATGGGGAACAGAGCCAAGATGGAGACAGAGAATCAGGAAAATTCTGTGAGCTCTCCCCAAAATTACCTCAAATATCAATAAAATATGACTCTAAACAAATTTTAGAGCTACAGAATCCACAAATTGACAGAGAGAAACAAATCTCCCTTTGCAGGTAGCCTGGCAGGTGGACAGGAAGGGTCCATCATAGCACCCTGGGTGCTGGGTCCAGCGTGAGCCCCTGGTTTTATACTCAGGGCAGCTCTGAGCAGCAGTGGGTGGAGTGGGCTTCTGGAGAGTGGATCAACAGCAGCTGTGGTGGTTTCCAGAATTATCAACCCCTAAATGCTAAAGACAAAGTAAAAGGACAGTGTGGAACTCTGTTGGCACTCAGGAAGGGGTGGGGGGAAAGGAGGAGTGGGTCTAGCCCCTGCCTCCTGGGGCAAGAAGTGGAAGAGATAAGGCAGCCCTGAATCTGCCATTGCATGGCTGCTTCAGAGTTCCTGGCCTACCTATCATAGGGGGACCAAGAGACCATTCAGATGGTAATCACTCTTGCTTTAAACAGCTTGGATCTGGATTGCTTTCTTGAGTGGAGTTCCTGGGGTGTGTGACCAGGTGCTAGAGCTTGTGGAGGCTTCAGAGAAGGCACCCAACTAATGGTTCTGGCAGCTGCAAAAACACCAGCAATTTGGAACAAAACTCTCCTCTTTGGAAGCAATGTTTTACTGTGGCAAAAAGTTGAAAAGTTAAATAATTGAGTGGCAACATAAGCAAGCAAAGAAGCAAAGCAAACACAGAAGGTAAACTTTAGATTTCTTTTTTGGAGGACAGAAAAGATCAAAGCATGGAACAGGAGGAAGGCAACAAAGTCAGAATTCCTGCACCAAAAGCTTCCAAAAATACGAATAAGTTAAAGGCCATGGAGGAGCTCAAGAAAGATTTTGAAAATCAAGGGAAGTGGAGGAAAAATTGGGAAGAGAAATGAGAATGATGGAAGAAATCATGAAAATCAAGTCAACAACCTGACTGAAGAAAATAAAACCTCAAAATAGATTAAATCAAATGGCAAAAGAGGCCCCAAAAGCCAATGATGAGAAGAATGCCTTAAAAAGCAAAATTTGCCAGATGGAAAAAGAATTTCAATAGCTCACCGAAGGGAATCATTCCTTCAGAATTAGATTGGAGCAAATGGAAGCAAGTAACTTCATGAGAAATCAAGATACTATTACACAGATCAAAATGAATGAAAAAATAAGAAGGCAATGTGAAATATCTCGTTGGGAAAACCACTGACCTGGAAAAGAGATCCAGGAGAGAATTTAAAAATTATTAGACTACCTGATCAAAAAAAAAAAGAACCTAGCTGCCAAGAAGACACAATTTGAATATTGTGGAATCACAATTGGGATAACACAAGATTTAGAAGCTTCCTCATTAAGGGATCAAAGGGCTTGGGATATCATATTCCAGAGATCAAAGGAACTAGGATCAAAACCGAGAATCACCTACCCAGCAAAATTGAGTATAATATTTCATGTGAAAATATTGTCCTTCAATGAAATAGAGGACTTACAAGCATTTTTTGATGAAAAAAAAAAAGCAGTTGAATAGAAAAATTGACATTCAAATACAATAAGGAAGAGAAGCATGAGAAGGTAAACAGGGAAAAGAAATCATAAGGAACTTATCAAAGTTGAACTATTTATATTCCTACATGGAAAAATGATCATAGTAACTTATGAAACTTTTCTCAGTTTGAGAATAGTTGAAGGGAATAAAAATGTGTAAGCATATACACACACATACACATACATATGTATATATATGCATATATATACATACATATGTGTATATATACATATATATGTATATATACATAGACATGACTATATAGGAGGGTATATGTGCATATGAATACATATGTGAGTGTGTGTATGTATGTGTAAAGGTATACATAGATGGCACAGGATGAATTGAATAAGAAGGGATTATATTTTTGAAATAAAATTAACAGGTGAGAGAGGTATATAATGAGAGGAGATATGGAGAGACAGAATAATGTAAATTATCTCATATAAAAGAGGCAAGGGAAAACTGTTACAATGGAGGGGAAGAATAGGAAGGCAAAAGGGAATAGGTCAACCTTATTCTCATTGAATTTGGTTTAGGTGAGGGAATAACATACATACTAAATTGGATATCTTACCCTACAGGAAAGTAGAGGGGAAGAGATAAGAGGTGGGGAATGATAGAAGGGTGGGCTGATTGGGGGGGGGAAGGGTAGTTTGATGCACACACTTTTGAAAAGTGACATGGTCAAAGTTGAAAATAGAACAAATGGGGTGTAAGATAGGATGGAGGGAAATATAGTCAGTCTTTCACAATATATCCACTATGGAAATAATTTGCATAACTACATATGTACAACCTATATTGAATTGCTTATCTTCCCAGGAAGGGTGGTTGATCAGGGAAGAAGGGAAAGAATCTTGAATTCTAATTTTTTTAATCAAATGTCTAAAAATACTGTTATTGTTATTATCATCATCATCATCATTATTGTTTTTATTATTTTTACATGCACTGGGAAATAAGATATAGAAGCACTGGGGTATGGAGATCCTTATTGCCCTACTGGAAATTTGGAGGGGGAACAGGGAAGGATATAAGAGATAGAAGATTGGGGGAGGGTGTATGCAGTGGGACCACTGTTTTGGGGTGGTGGGTAGGGGAAAGACAGGGAAAGAATTTGCAACTCAAAATATTGTGCAAACTTAAAAATAAACATAAAATTTATAAAAACAAAGTATATGTGGTATGCAGTAACTTTACTACTTTTAAGTTTTCTGTATATGCATAATATTATATGTATGTATATACTATCATATATGTGTGTATGTACATATTTGTATAAAACTATATAATTTTTTTTAGTTTTTAATACAGGCCATACGCTATGCTAAGCACTATAAAAGTGTTACATTTGGTCCTCACACTTCCACCTGGGGGTAAATGCTGTTATTATCCCTATTTTATAGGTAAGAAAATAGAGTCCAAATTAAGTGACTTACCTAGGATCACACAGCTAGTATGTTTCTGAGGTCCTATCTGAACTAATGTCTTATTGACACTAGGTCAAATAATCTATCCGTTGTCCCACCTGTTAATAATTTTAGGTGAAAGGGAAGATGCCAGTTGAGAATTAAATTTTAAAGATTTAAGAAAGTTAGGGGATGAAAAACATTATTGAACAAAGTAGCAAGGAATTGGATTAAGGACAGAAGTGAAGGACTTAATCCTGCAAAGTTCAAGTAGTTGCTAAGCCTCATTGATTCCATCTCCACCACATCTTTTTTGCTCATATTCTTTTCTCCCCTCTTATGAATGCAATTTATGCAAATAAAGACAGGGTAGGGAACTGAAGGAAGGAAGGGAAGGAAGGAAGGTGGAAGTGAGGAGGGAAGGGAGGGAAGGAGGAAATCAGAATGATAGAAGATGGAAGAAAGGAGAGAGTGAGAAAAGAGGGGAGGGAAAAGAAAGGAAGGAAGGAAGGAAGGAAGGAAAGAAGGAATGAAGGAAGGAAGGAAGGAAGGAAGGAAGGAAGGAAGGAAGGAAGGAAAGAAGCATATATAGAGGAACGGTGAGAAAGAAAGGGAGGAAGGAATTTAATCAAAATAAACATAATGGGTAGAAATGAGGTAATATGAGTGCCCAATATCCATTTAAGCTAATGAGGCTGAATACCTGGAATTGAGGTATCAGGGCAGCGAGAGGTAAGTGAGTGGTTTGAGAGGGTTCCACTTGGATGGAAGACAATAAACAGCAGAGAAAGCTACAGAATTAAAGAATTAAAACTAAAAGTTTTAAACAGTTTATGGGAATGGGTTGCTGCAGGAGCTAGGCTATTTCAGTAAAGCAAACTGAGAACATCACCATTAGTCTAACCTGAACAGAACAGGTCACAATGTCTATTTATTTCAGAGACTTTGGGCATGAGAACAGAAAAAGAAAAAAAAAAGTCATGTGAAATATATGAATTTGTATAGGTAGCATTGAACCAGTCCTCAGAGTCCTGGGGAAGTTCCTAATAGATGTTTAGGCATCTTTTTTTTTTTTTTTTTGCTCCTTGCTTGCATCCTTTTCAGGAATAACCTCATTTAGAAGCTAATCTACCAGTGCTCTTCTATTAGCTTATATTGTTTTTTATGTCTTTGTGGTTTACCTTGTGGGATTCAGTAATCTGTATCAAGTTAGAAACAAGATGATTAAAATACTTTCCCATGGAACCCTTCATCTATCCTAAGGATAGGTCAGAGATCCTAGAAAGCCTTAAAGATATAGAATATTTAAAAATATAGATCTGATACCTACCCACCCCCTAAGGTGAAGTTTGTGGAAGTTGGTAAATTTTATGTTTCACCATCACTTCCTTGTCTGATATAGATGAAGATCATTCATTATATATCACTGACCATTCTCTGAAGGGAAACAAAGCTCAGCATATTGCAAAGTATTCAGATGCTTGACCCAATTTAGGTATACAACAGTTTATAAAATTTGTCATCCTAAGCACAAAGACTGGGGGTCATTTCCGAAATGAAGACATTGTTAGAGTAAGACCAGAAGGTCAGGCATAGTGGCCTATACCTTTAAAATATGCAGTCTGTGCAGTAGATAAAGAACAAAACTTTTATTCCAAAAGACCAGAGTTTAAATCCAACCTAAGACACTTGCTAGCTCTGCTACTCTGGGACAGTCACTTAATCTCTATTTGTCTCAGTTTTTTTCATGTGTAAAATGGGTGATATTATCACCTACCTTTCAAGGGTTTTGTGAGAATAAAATGAGATAGTATTCATAAATCATTTTGCAAACATTAAAGTGTGATGCAAATGTGTTATTAAACAAATATTTAATATAATCAAATCTAATGACTAAATGATAGTTAATAATGACTGTGATGATAATGATGATGACGATGACGATGATGATGATGATGATGATGATGATAGTTACCAGGGAGGCTGAGACTGGAGGATCTCGAGCTTGGGAGCTCTAAACTGTTGTATGTGACCACATACCTTTATTAAGTCTTGAGTCAATGAGGTCAGGGACCAATAAGGAGTACCATGCCCTCAGCTGCCTTAAGAGGAGTGAACATGGAACAGGTTAAAGCTCATATACAAATCAGTAGTGAGGACAGCCTATTTTTACCTGTCACATATCCAGCCTTGGAAGAGATAGAGAGACAATCTTATCCCCCAAGTCAAATTGAAAAAAATACGGATCAGGATCCATTCTAATAATTTGCATTGCAAAGGACTTGACATAAAATATTATATCTTTTGAGTCTAATAGCCCTATGGGCTAGATACTACTGAACCCTTTTATTCTTCATTTCACAGAGTAGGGAACTGAAGGTCGGAGGGCTTACCAGGTATCATAAGTGAAACTAAAATATTCCTAGTTTCATGTCCAAATTCTATTTAGGACACCATACTGTCTCTCCAAGCCCCTTCTTAAAAATATGAACATATATTTATTATTTACTTAGTCAAAAAACTACACTTAATATTACTGAGATTATTTTAAGTCAATTCATCAAAAGGTGCATATAAAGCACACTTAGCTTAAATTCTTTTTTGCTTTGAAAAACGTTTAATAATAGTTACCAAACTGCCTGTGGTCTCTCTTTTAGCTCATCTATCACCCCACAGCCTCTTTTATTGTTATTGTTGACATAGGTCTTGGGATCCTGTTGGATATACTGACCAACTGTTGGCATAATATTGACTATACAAGGGAAAACTATACTAAAACCACAAACTCCCAAATACATCTAACTTGCTAAAGAGCCAAGCTAAACAAGGACTCATGCAAATTAAACCCTCTTCAACCAGAGATTTGCTCAGTGAGGGCACTATGAAATTTTGATTGAAATGATAGCCAAATAATCTTATCTTTACTTTGCCTCAGTGGACTTTGCAAGTTGGGAATCTCATTTGTTTTATAAGAAAATTTCTTGGCCTCTATGTGGGAGTAATTTTACCCCTAGAACAAAGGGAATATCATGATGAAAACAAAACAAAGAAATTCTATTAATAAAAGAGCAAATTTCTTACTTTCTGAAATCCAGCAAAAGATAAAAAAAGTCATATAAACATCTAAAACAGAGATTTCCCAGTGTCCTAGTTTCAAAATCTTATATACTCATTCTCAATAGCTTAGATGTATATTGAATGCTAATACTGCTTCTTCTTAAACCATTAAACCTACTTTGATTCGACATTTGCCCTCCCAATATAACATTTCTAAAATAACACTCATTCATTCATTCTCTGGGGACAAAATGTCAATGTTTTGAATCTGTATAAATAGGGAGAGGACTTGCAATAATGTCATGGCTATCTCAGTGCCCACTCCCAAAGCTGAGGGTGTATTGTCTTAGTTAATTTAAACCTTTAAAGCTTTCAAATCCTGACAATCAGAGCTTTCTAAAAATAGTATTGAATTCCCCTGTAAGTGGGAAATAGTCTCTAAAGGTTTTCAGCCAAGAAAAATCAATGTTTCTTAATCGTCTAATTTGCATAGGGAAATGTTCTAGGTAACAGTAAATGCTGTTCCCATGAACCTTGTAACCTAGTCATGGAGGCATGTTTGATGATGTTAGAGACAGTATTTTTCATTTAGATGAGGTTTGAGCTAGATGTTCTTTGAAGTTCCTTCCAATTCTGGAATTTTATGATTCAAAAGATCACTGAACTACATTTGCAAAGAATTTAGCACGGTACCTGGCATATAGCAGGTGCTTAATAAATGCTTCTTCCATCCCCACCCCTCACCCCCATCTTCATGTGGTCCAAACCCTTTTTTTTTCTAGAGATGAGAAAACTAAAGATCAGGGGATTGAGTGGTTTGCTTCAGTATCTCACAGAGAATAAATATCAGAGGCAGAATTTAAACCCATGTCATCTGCCGCTGGAGACAGTTATTGTCCTTTTCATCCAACCATTCTCTCCCCATATCTCATTGTACTTTAACTTGGCTATATAGACCTGATCCATTTGCATTGTTATCTCTTTAAACTGACTTCAACTCTACATAGTTATTGTGCTATGTCTTTAAAAGGTTAGTGATAAGTATTCATTTCTATTTTTTCAGTTTTAGGAAACATACTATCTTGACCAAATTATGAACTATATATAGTTACTATTTAAATGTTCTTTTAAGTGTAGTGTATCAAACCAAGCAATGTTTTCAAGACAATAATTTTCAAATATTTTGGAATGATTTGTTTTAAAGATTCTTAGATTATTTATTAAATTATTTAGATTAGATTATTTATTAAATAATAAACTTCTTTTTCTCTGATAAAATATTGGTATAGCTATAATATCCAAAAATCTTTAACATTTGGGTGTATGCTAAGTAAATCATGTGTTTTATTTTGCATACTTGTGTGTTAAACATATTAGCAATACCTCTGTGGTAAATAAATGTTCTTCTGATCAAATGTGAAAATTCACAGCTGGTTCACTATAACCCTTGGCTTTCTTGTATTTTCCCCCTGTCCTTGGTAAGTCTAATAGTTTGCACATTAGTTTGCATTATAAAACATACCCAGAGACACCAGAAATAGTTAGAAAAATGATAGTTAGATTTACAGCACTTCCCAAACAGAAAGCTCTCTTGAGGTCACATTCCTACCATTTCAGAAATAAGGATTCTGTCAGTGGTTGAAGGATATATGCTAAGTTAGTGGCAATATGCCTTAGTAATGACAATACCTTACAGTTGGATTGCATGTTATAGTTTGCCAGGTACTTTCACATGCATTATCTCATTTCACTTTTGCAACATCCTTATGAGATAGGTAGGGGCGAGTACTATAATCATTCCTTTCTATCTTTTCTTTTTTGGGGGAGGGTGGGGAGGATAGTTGAAAAGGTGCCAAAAAGTCAAAAGAATTTCCTAAAGTCGTGTGACTAGAAAATAATGTCTCTTTATTAAAAATCAAGCTTTCTTTTTCTTTCAGTGTTATTTCCTATCTGTGTTTTTATATCTGCATAACCTCATTAAATTCTAAAGAACTCTATGTCAAAATGGTGTGTGGTGCCATTGATAGAGTGTTACATTTAAAATCAAAATTTGAAATTCTATTATTTACTACCTATATATCCCTCTGAAAGTCATTAGCTTCTTCTTCTTCTTCTTCTTCTTCTTCTTCTTCTTCTTCTTCTTCTTCTTCTTCTTCTTCTTCTTCTTCTTCTTCTTCTTCTTCTTCTCCTCCTCCTCCTCCTCCTCCTTCTCCTCCTTCTCCTCAACCTCCCCTTCTTTCTCTTCCTACTCTCCTCCTCTTCCTCCTTGTTTTTCTTCTACTTCTCCTTCTTTTTATTATTAATGTTATTATTCCTATGATCATTATTATAGGCAGTAAGGGGTTATACTGGGCAAAAATAACTGAAATTTTAGTTCATTTTTCATGATTGGATTCATTTATCTTTGCCCATTATGACCCATCTATATGTCAAAATATAAAACAAAATTATTTTAAAAAGATGATCTCCAGAAATTTTGCCTGGGTAATTTTTAGTCCTACTCAAAATTATCCATTATTCTGTATACAAAGACATCATATTCAGAAATTAGAATGAAACTATTTTGGAAAAAGATATGGAAAATTGGAAATTTGGAAAAGATTCCCAGGAAAATATAGGATTCACAAACAGGATAAGATACATCAGAATATAAGAATTGAAACAACATTTTTTCCAGAGGAAAAATTTGCTTGAAAAAAATATTCTTTTATATGCATTAAAGTAACTTAGTTCTTATACCCCATAACTTTTTTTTATAACTCTTAAAACCTAAGCCTGAAGGAAGAGTTAACTTAATTATACCTCTAAGGTTGATGACTTAAATTTCTCCAGATGCAATAGGATGCAGGTCTATGAATGATAAAATGAAAACTACATCCTATGTCAATGTTGCAAACTGTCCTTATACAACACTTTCATCAATTTGTTTATTCAGGTAGTTTGTGAATTTAGAGATGAGCCATTGCACACCTGGATAGATTTAAAAGAGTGTTAATGGGTAGCTAATGTGAGATGGCATCATTGTAAAAAGGTGCCATTTTATAAATGGTTCCAGAAGATGGTGACAAAATTACTAAAGTTAGATTTAACACTCTTTTCACATGTTAATGAGTATTTCAGAATCTAATCTATAAAGCTGTTTAAGGATTTCAGTTTCAATTTCTGCTGTCTTCCTCCCTGATGAAAAATGTGAAAACAATGTCTTCAGGAGAGAAAATATACATCCCAACAATCAACAACAGGGAAGACAAATATCTTGGAGTTCACGGACCATTCTCATTGGATTCAAACTTTCATCAGTCAAATGGATATTTATTCCTATAGGTAAAGGGAAGTAATCTTTACGAGTATATTTATTTATGATTCCGGATGAGCTAAAGTCCATGGTGAGTATCGTTAGTCAAAAAATAATCCTTGGCTATATACAAGACAAGAAAACTTTATTGTATATTACATATTTCATGTAAACCTTATCCCAAAATGCTCTACAGAGTCAAATAATATAAAGTCCTAGATAGTGTATGTATATTGTGTGATATAAATTATAGTAGTATGTGTAAATACATTGTATTGTGACTAAATTAAACAATCAATCATAATACCAAGGCCTGGAGAAACAGAGAATTAATAAGCTGAAGCAAGGTTTTGCAGGGGGTGGGGTGGAGATAAAGGGAAAACTTGAAAGCAAGAACTAGACAAAGAACATACTCTATAGGACATAAGGCATAAAAAAGAGCCAATATTTAGTGTGTGAAATATTAAGGTAAGAAAGTTACAGCAAAGGAACATGAAAACAGTGTTGTGATAATAAATTTGAAAATGTCATTTTCTTTACAATGTTATATGAAAATTCATTTGAAGCAGGACACTGCTAATACCCATCCCTAAGTATAAATTATTTTTTCTCTTCAATACATTCTCTGCAAATACACAAAATTGATATTTCTAAAACACAAATCTGACTATACCATCTACTTCCTGAGATGTAGAGGTTGGCTACATCTCACCTCAAGGAGAATTAACAAAATCTCTTTGTCTTTTAAAATATTTCACAGTAGGGGTGGCTAGGTGGCACAGCGAATAGAGCACCAGACCTGGAGTCAGGAGGACTTGAGTTCAAACCCGGCCTAAGACACTTGACACAATTAATAGCTATGGGACTTTGGGCAAGCCATTTAACCCCAATTGCCCTCCAAAAAGCAAAAGCAAAACAAAACAAAACAATAAAATATTTCACTGTCAACTCCAAATGATATTTCATGAGTTTATTGAACATTAGTCTGTTTCAAGAAGACTAAATTCCAGACAAATTGTTCCATTTACTGTTACTCCAAGGTATTTCATCTCCCACCTGCATACCTTTGCACAGACTGGCCCCTCATGCCAGGAATGTACTCCTACATTATCTCTGCCTTTGAGAATCCCTAACATCCTACAAAACTCAACACAAATATTACTCTGCATATATCCTGCCCACACCTACACCCTACCCCCATTGAATATAAACTCAGTAAAATTAGGGACTCTTTCTTTTGATGTTTATGTACCAAGCATATAACTCATTGTCTCCAATACAGCAAGCACTTAATAAATGCTCATGTAGACAGGGGTTAGCCAATGGAGCTGGATGGCAGTATTGGTAGAGCCTAATGATACCCTACTCCAATTATTAATTGAAACAGGATCAGAGGTAATAGAAAAGATCAGGCAATATATAACAAATTACTAACTTCATAACTTGGTTTTTGTAATTTACCACCAAATTTGTTTCTCCTATAACAAGGAGTGTCTACATTTCTAATTATTGGGATAGCCATATGGAATTTTCAGCTTTTATCCAAATGTTTGGCATCACATAGAACCAGCTTTTGACATAACTTTCAAATGAATACCTGGCTGGAACCCAACTTATTTGATTCTATCCTTGGCATTCTTTTTCTGTCCAGAGCAGCAGGATCAAGTAGCATCTGGCAATGAACTGTAAAGAAAAAGAAAAGGCAGGGGATGCAATGATGGTTCTCCTCTGGCAAATGAAATCCTCATTTATATCCTTTGATCTGAGAATCTTGTAGTTGTATTCAAATTTAGAAATTGTGTTACTTAATCAATGTCACAGTTAGCCAATAGCAGATCTAAAGAAGAACCCAAACTGCCTGAATCTCAGTCCACAAAATAATATTTAGACCATCAAATAGAAACAAAAATAAAAGTCTCCAAAGAATCAGTTCTATTATTTTTGTTCTGCTTTACTTCTAAATTTACAGAAACATGATATATTGGCCAATATTTAAAATAAGCATCATATGTTTATAAAGATAAATATGCATGACACTTTTTTCTTGTATCCATTTACCATTTTCATAATATGGGGATAAATATTCACTAGAAATCCTATTTTTGTATGTAGGGAAATCATAATATTAATACTGAGTTTTCTCTGATTGCCATTCCTACACGTTAGTTCTCTCACTCAAGGAATTGTATGGCATGATCTGTATGCTATAAGAAACATCATTTTGCTTTGGGCTTCAAAAACTGTGGGTTAGGAATATTTAAAAAATAAAGAAAAAGATGACCATATTATTTAAAGAACTGGATTTTCAGCAGTTCTATGCTGAGTAATTTGAAACTCGACATCCCTAATCCCTTCTCTCCTTTAAAAGGCAGTGAAAGAAATGAATACCCAGATGTAAAACTCCTGAAATCCATTTGAATAGCATGTCTCCATCTCTGTCTTTGTCTCTTTTCTTCCCTCCTTCCCTCTCTATTTCTCCCTATATTATAAAGGGTCCAGATAATTTTCATCAATTTCTTTGTGGAAATTCAAAGATTTCTTCCTTTATTTTTTTAATTAAACAAATGCTTTATTAACTTCTGGTATACATCATTCATTTCCACCAGATTATGAGTTACATTTTCCCCCATTTTTCCCTACCCACCACCCCAGAATAGCAGTCTCACTAGATATCCTCTCATACAATATGCTATCTCCCATATCTTCTCCCATACCCCCTTCGACTTTGCCATTAGGGCAAGGTGAATCTCTGAGCCCCACTGCCTGGACATCTTATGAAACATTTAATTTTAAGACTTTGATTTTCAGATCCATTCCCTTTCTCTCTTGTCACCCACTCCCTCTGAGAAGATAAGCAATTCAGTATGTGTTGTACATGTATATCTATGCAAAACATTACCATAGTGGATATATTGTAAAAGACTGCTTATATTTCCCTCCCACCTGTCTCACCTCCCACCTGGTCCATTCCCTACTTAGATACTGTCCCTCTTTGATAGTGGGTACTTCTAACCTCTGCTCACCCCAGAATGCCCTCCCCTCCATCATCCCCCCTCTCATCCCCCTTTCCCCTACTCAGGAGAGTGAGGGTAAGATATTCCATGTAGTATGTATGTGATTCTCTCCTTGAGCCAACTTCAATGAGAATATGGTTTTGCCTTTTTGCCTTCCTGTTCTTCCCCTCCCCTGCAACTACTTCCCCTTGCCTCTTCTACATGATATAGTTTGCCCTACCCTGTCTCTCTCCATCTCCTCTTGCCACTTTCCTCTCTCACCTCTTGACTTCACCCCTTAAGAATCATCCCTTCCTTGGGGCGGCTAGGTGGTGCAGAGAGCAGAGAGCCAGCCCTGGAGCCAGAAGGACCCGAGCTCGGTTCCGGCACCAGACACCCAACACACAAACAAAAACCCACCCACGCGAACCTGGGCAACTCACCCAACCCCAATTGCCCTCCAAAAAAAAAAAATAATCATCCCTTCCCATCAAATTCAACCTGTGCCCTCTATCCATGTATACCTGTGAACATATGCCATGTACCCTTCTTCAATTATTTTCATAATGAGAAAGGTTTCATCAAACACAGTTATTGTTTTTCCATGTAGGATTGTAAATAGTCCAACTCTGATAAGTTCCTTTTGATTTCTTTTCCTTGATTACCTTCTCAACCATCTCTTGATTCTTGTGTCTGAATGTCAAATTTTCTATTCAACTCTGGTTTTTTTCTCAAGAATGCTTGAAAGTCCTCTATTCCACTGAATGACCATATTTTCCCCTGAAACAAGATACTCAGTTTTGCTGGGTAGGTGACCCTTGGGTTCATTCCCAGCTCTTTTGCCCTCTGGAATATCATATTCCATGCCCTTTGATCCCTCAGTGTAGAAGCTGCCAGGTCCTGTGCCATTCTGATTGTGTTTCCACAATATTGAAATTGTTTCTTCCTTGCTGCTTGTAGTATTTTCTCCTTGATCTGGGGATTCTGGAACCTGGCTATAATATTCCTGGGAGTTTTCTTTTGGGGATCTTTTTCAGGAGGTGATCAGTGGATTCTTTCAACCTCTATTTTGCCCTCTGGGTCTAAAACATCAGGGCAATTTTCCCTGAGAATTTCTTTAAGGATGATTTCTAGGTTCTTTCTTTGATCACGGCTTTCAGATAGTCCAATAATTTTTAAATTGTCTCCCCTGGATCTATTTTCCAGGTCAGTGGTTTTTCCCATGAGATATTTCACATTGCCTTCTATTCTTTGATTTGTTTGGATCTGTTTAATAGTATCTTGATTTCTCATAAAGTCACTAGCTTCCATTGGTTCCAGTCTAACTCTGAAGGAATGAATCTCCTCAGAGAGCTTTTGAGATTCTTTTTCCATCTGGCAAATTCGACTTTTTAAGGCATTCTTCTCCTCATTGCCTTTCTGAGCCTCTTTTGCCATTTGAGTTAGTCTATTTTTTAAGGTGTTATTTTCCTCAGTCAGGCTGTTGAGTGTCATTTCATACTTTTCTTGCATCTTTTTCATTTCTCTTCCCAAATTTTCCCCCACTACTCTTATCTGCTTCTTAAGGTCCTCTATGGCCTGTAGCCAGCTTGTATTTTCATTTGGGGCTTTTGGTGCAGGAGTTCTGACCTCACAGTCCTCCTCCATGCTTTGAGCTGCTTTGCCCCTAAAATAGGAGTCCAATGATTAACTTTTCTGTTTATTTTGTTTCGTTTGCTTAGGCATATTGCCACTTAATTACTTGATTTTGGGGCTTTTTGCCACAGTAGGACTCTGCCACCAGACTGGGGAGCTTCTGCTCAAACGTGGGGTCTTCCCAACTTCTGCCAGTTGGGTGGCCTCTGTAAAGCCTCCACCCACTGTGGCAAGTTGGATACCCACCCCTAACTTCCCCCCCCAGACCACAATCCAGATCCAGGCAGTTTAAAGCAAAAGCGATTAACCCCCAGACTGATTGCTGGATCTTCCTACAGTTTGCAGACCAGGAGCTAGAGCCACTACTGACACTGCAAAATGGCTTCTGTGCAGCTATTTATTCAGCAGCTTTTTGCCCCCAGGGGAGGAAGCCATGTGTTCCCCAAATACTGGTCCCAAAGTCTATAGGGCACCAACCTCTCACTTTGTCCTAGGCATATCTGTGCTGATAATTCTGGAATTGCCACAATTGCTGGTGTTCTGGGGTTCCACCAGCTGGCTGAAGGCCTGGCCGCCCTGGGGCTAAAACCATGGACCTGGGCTTGGCTCTGCGTGCTGCACTGTTGGTTCCCAGCGAGCTGTGCTGCCTGCTCTCTGAGCTCTGTGCTGGTCGCTCCCTGCAGGGCTGCTGGGCTGTCCTCAGCAAGAGTTTAGCTTCTCTGTGCCGTTCTGTGGGTGCTGTGGCTCCAGAAGTTGTTCGGAGCTCCCTTTCACATTGTTTGAAATTTGTGTGGGGCAGAGCACATTGGAAATGCTGTTTCTACTCCGCCATCTTGGCTCCGCCCCCCTCAATTTCTTTTCTTAGACTGGGTTATTTTAGTTGTATACTTCCTCTTCAGTTAGTCTGGGCAATTTACATTTTATAAATATTCTTCCATTTCCCTAAGATTGTTAAAATTATGTGCGTACAATTGGGCAAAATAATTCTTAAGTATTGTTTCAATGTTCTCTTCATTGAATGGAGATTCACATTTTCGTACTTAACATATGGTTTTCTTTTTATTTTTATCAAATTGACTAAAGATCTATCAATTTTGTTGTTTTTTCATAATACCAGTTCTTAATTTTATTATTAATTCAACAGTTTTCTTAAATTCTATTTTATTGATCTCTCCTTTGGTTTTCATTATTTCTAATTTTATATTTAATTGAGGATTTTCAATTTGTTTTTTTCTAGTTTTTTCAGCTGCATGCCCAATTTATTGACCTCTATTTCCTCTATTTTATTTATGTATGTATTCAGGGATATAAAACCCTAAGAAATGCTTTTGCTGTATCCCACAGGTTTAGTATGTTGTCTCATTATTGTCATTCTCTTGAATGAAGTTGCTTATTGTTTTTATAATTTCTTGTTTGACCGACTCATCTTTAACATTAAATTAATTAGTTTCCAATTAGTTTTTAGTTTATCTTTCCATGGCTCTTTATTACATATATTTTTTTTATTTCATCAAGACCTAAGAAGGATGCATTTAATGTTTCTGCCTTTCTGCACTGAATTGTGAGTATTTATGCCCTAATACATGGTCAATTTTTGTTTATGTGCCATGTACTGCTGAGAAGAAAGTATATTCCTTTTTATCCCCATTCAGTTTTCTCCAGTGTCTACCATATCTATCTTCTCTAAGATTCTATTTACCTCCTTAACTTCTTTATGGTTTATTTTGAGGTTAGATATATCAAGCTCAGAGACAGGGATATTTAAGTCCCCAACTAGTATAGCTTTGCTATCCATTTCTTCCTATAACATCCTTAAGTTCACCTTTAGAAATTTGGATGCTCTACTTCTTGGTGCATAAATGTTTAGTAATGATATCGCTTCATATTTGATGATGTCTTTTAGCAGGACATAGTTTCCTTATCTCTTTTAATTAGATATATTTTTGCTTTTTTTTTTCTCTGAGATAAGGATTGCTACTCCTGCTTTTTTTTTTTTTAACTTTAGCTGAGGCATGATATATTCTAAGCCATCCTTTTACCTTTACCCTGTGTGTATTTCCCTGTTTCAGATGTGTCTCTTGAAAACAGCATATTGTAGGATTACGGTTTTTAATCCATTCTATCTGCCTCCATTTTATGGAGAGTTTATCCCATTCACATTAACAGTTAGGAATACTGTCTGTATCTTTCCCTCCATTCTATTCCCTCTGCCGTTTATGCTTTTATATTGCCCCTTCCCCTCCCTAAGTGTTTTCCTTTTGACCAAAATCTCCCCCAGTATTCCCTTATCACCCCCTCCCTTTTCTTGCCCTTTCCCCTTATTACTTCTTCCCTCCCTTCTAACCAGTCACCCCTTCTTACCTTCCTTATCCCTCCTACTGCCTGTAGTGTATGATAGATTTTTGTACTTTATTTAGCATGTTATTTCTTTTTTCTTTTTTTCAAATGATTTATTAAATTCTGTTTTACTTCATTCATTTCTGCCAGTTTTGTGGTTACAAATTTTCTCACCATTTTTCCCCAACCCACCTCCCAAAAATAGCAGTCTCCCAGAATATCCCCCCGTCTTATTTCCCAATTACATGTAAAATAGCATTATAAAAGTATATATATATATATATATATATATATATATATATATATATATATACACACACACACACACACACACACACACACACACACACACACACACACACACAACATTTAGTTTTTAAAAGTTTGAATCCCAAATTTATTCCCTTCCTTGCTTGTCAACCACTCCTACTGGGAAGAAAAGCAACTCAATATAGTTTGTACATGTGTAGCTAATGTAAAAAATTACCATAGCAGATAAATTGTCGAAGACTGACCATATTTCCCTAACTCCTATCCCACCTCCTACTTGTTCTATTCTCCCCTTTGGTCCTGCCTCTTTTCAAAAGGGGTGCTTCTCAGTTCTCTCCCACCCAGCCTGCCTTCCCTTCCATCATGCCCCCTCTGTAAAGGTTTCACCCACTCTGGCAAGTTGGATACCTACCCCAGACGTACCCCCCAGACCACAATCCAGATACAAGCAGGTTCAAGCAAGAGCGATTAATCCCCAGACTGATTGCTGTATCTCCCTACAGCTAGCAGACCAGGAGCTGGAGCTGCCACTGAAGCTGCAAAATGGCCTCTGTGCCGTGTTTCCTTAGCTCCTTTTCACCCCCAGGGGAGGAAACCAATGTGTTCCCCAAATATTCATCCCAAAGTCCATTGGGCACTAACCTCTCACTTTGTCCTAGGTATATCTTTGCTGATAATTCTGGAATCGCCACAGCTGCTGGTGTTCTGGGGTCCCTCCAGTCGGCTGCTGGCTGGGTTGCCCTGGGACTAAAACCGCTGCTCAGGCAGCCTTGGGATCGTCTCCCAGAGTGTTGTGCTGTGCTGTGCTGGCACCTCCCTGCAGGGCTGCTGGGCTGTCCTCAGCAGGAAGTTAGCTTCTCTGTGTTGTTCTGTGGGTGCTGGGGCTCCAGAAGTTGTTCAGAGTCCACCTTTTACATTGTTTGGAAGTGGTGTGCGGCAGAGCACCTTGGAAGTGTTGTTTCTACTCCCCCATCTTGGCTCTGCCCTCAAAATGCACAACTTCTTTAAGAATTTAGGCAAAGGGCTATAAAACTTTGCATTCCCTTTGATCCATTAATACTACCACTAGGTCATTACCCTAAAGAGATCACCAAAAAGGGAAAAGCACCCACATGCACAAAAATATTTATATATTTATAGTAGCTATTTTTGTGGTGGCAAAGAATTGGAAAATGTGGGAATTCCCATCAACTGGAGAATGGTTGAGTAAGTGGTGGTATATGACTGGAATGGGATACTAATGTTGTATAAAAAATGATGAGGGGCAGCTAGGTTGTGCAGAGAATAGAGCACCAGTCCTGGGGTCAGGAGGACCTGAGCTCAAATCTGGCCTCAGACACTTAACAGAAAAATTAGAAGTGTGACCTTGGGGAAGTCACTTAGCCCCAATTGCCATCTAAAAAGCAAAAAAAATAAAAAAAATCATAATTAAATAAAAAAGAAATGATGAGCAAGCAGATTTCAACAAAATCAGGAAAAACTTACATGAATGTATCATGAATGAACTAATAACAACCAGGAGAACATTGTACAGAATATCAGCAACACTGAGTTATGATCAACTATGAATCTCAGCTTTTCTCAGCAATACAATTATGAAAGACCATTCCAGAAGATTTATGATGGAAAATGCTAACCACACCCAAATAAAGAACTATGGTGTCTGAATGCAGATCACAGCATACTATTTCACTTTTTGTGTGTGTGTGTGTGTGTTTTCCAATTTGTTCTGATTCTTCTTTCACACCATGATTAATGTGGAAATGTGTTTAACATGATTTTACATTTATAACCTATATCAGATAGCTTGCTCTTTTGGGAAGCAGAAGAGGGAAGAGAGGGAGGAAGAAAAATTTGGAACTCAAATCTTACAAAAATGAATATTGAAAACTATCTTTACATGAATTAAAAAAAATAAAATACTATTAAGGGGAAAAATGAACATCAAGATAAGATTTTCAGTAGACATATTAAATTCAATATGTCCAAAACCTAATGTACTATATTTCCCCCTAAACTTCACTCCTTTCAAACTTCCCTGTTACTGTTAATAGAAGCACTATTCTTCCAATCCTCTGAGTTAAAAAACCTAGATGTTATCCTTGCCTGCTCACTATCCCCTCCTTCCACATATGAAATATGTTATCAATGCCTGTCTCTTTCACCTTAGCAATATCTAGAATATGCACCCTTCTCTCCTCTGATATTGCCAGCTCCCTAGTGTATACATACAACTCCTTATTCCTGAGTTTCTATGTCTACCTTCTTTTTGTTCTGCCTATTACAAGCCTCTCACTATTCCAGTGCATCATCCTTTCAGCTATCAAAGTAATTTTCCTGAAGTGTGTGCCTGACTATGTCATGTTTCTTATTCACTAAATTCTAGAAACTTCTCACATCAAGGATCACATACAAAACATCCTGCTTAGCATTCAAAAGACTCTATAACCTATTCCCACACAACTTTACAGTATTCTTACACCTTCTTCCCCACCCTCTCCTAACTCTTCTTCAGTTTAGTGACACTGGTATCCTGATTGTTCAAATGAGATACTCAATGTCTCTGCTATGGGGATTTTCTCTGTCTCTTATGACTAAGAATTCTCTTGTTTCCTATCTCTACTTCCTGACTATCTTAGATTCCTTTAAGTCAAAGCTAAAATTTCAGCTTCTCAAAGCATTTTCTGATTTCCTTTAATCCAAGTGTCTTCTGTCTATTCTTTCCTTTATAATATTTTTTTGCTTGTTTGTACATATGTGTTTGTATATTGTCTCACCTATTCCACTGTGAGCTCCTTGAGAGCAAGGTCTTTTACCCTAGTTTGCACTCCTAGTGCTTAGTACAGCATTTGATATATAGTTGATGCTTAAGAATTATTTAGTCTCTGACTTTCTGACTACAAATTTTGGCTATATTATTTTGCTTGGGCCCTTCCTGCAATCTTTTTTTATCTGCCTAATAAATTCACTATCTCAAATGCTATAGTAGTTTTCCAAAATTTTTCATTCTTCCTCAGACCTCCTATAGTTGTTCTGATCATCATGCTCTTAGCTTGTTTGTATTACCACATATTTTAGTGAAAATATCGAGGCCTTTCACTAGTGGCTCCCTCTTTTCCCACTCTTCCTTTTCTTACAACCAAATGTTTTGTTCTACTCTCTACTCCTTCACTTTTGTCTCACATAATAAGGTAGACCTTCACCTTGCCAAGATAAACCTGTCTAAAGCCATAAGTGATCTGATTACACTTCCTCTTCTAAAGAAAATTGTTCTATCTACCATTTCTATTCTCACACTAATTCTTCAATATTCCCCGGTCTGTTGACTGGTCCTTACTGCCTACAACCATGTTCATGTCTCCATCATCCTCACACAACTCTCATTTGACTCTTCAGCCCCTCTTGCTATCATCCTCTATCTCTCCTATATTTCATGGATAAACTCCTAGAGAAGGTTTGTAATAAGTTTCTCCACTTTTTCTCTCAGTCTTGTATTGACCTTCTGCATTCCGGTTTCCTATCTCATTGTTCAACTGAAACTACTCCCTCCAAAGTCGATAGTAATATCTTATTTGTTAAATATAGTGGCCTTTTCTCAGTCCTCATCTTTCTTGACCTCTTTATAGTCTTTGACACTATGACATTCTCCTTGATAATATCTACTCTCTAGGTACAGGTTTTCATAATATAACTTCTAGATTCTACTACTCTTGGACCACTCCTCAGTCTTCTTTGTTGAACTTTCATGGAAATCATGGTCAATAGCCATGAGTGACCATCAAGGCTATGTCCCAGGACCTTTATTTTTTTTTCCTTCTCTCTACTATTTCACTAGATGAACACATTAGCTCCCATGGATTACATTAGCATCTCTATACAGATTATCTAAGATCTATTTGTCTAGCCAGACCTTTTTGTGATTTCTTGTTTCTCACTTTTGACTGCCTTTCTGGAATTTTGAGCTAACTCCCATAAATATCTTACATTTCATGCGTCCAAAACCAAATTCGTTATTTTCCTTTATAAATTTTTCTTTCTAATTTCTAAAGGGTGGCACCACTGTCCCATTTACACAAGCTTGCCATCTATATCACCTATTCAGTAAATTCCATTAGTTTCGTATTACTTACAGAATTAAACACTAAAGTCTGTCTTTAAAAACCCTTCATAATCTATACTTTCAGGGTGGCTAGGTGGCGCAGTGAGTAGAGCGTCGGCCCTGGAGTCAGAAGGACCTGAGTTTGGATCTGGTCTCAGACACTTCACACACAAACAAAAACCTAGCCGTGTGACCTTGGGCAAGTTACTTAACCTCAATTGCCCTAAAGGGGCAGCTAGGTGGTGCAGTGAGTAAGAGTGCCAGCCTCGGAGTTGGGATGACCCGAGATCAAATCCGGCCTCAGAAAATGAGCACCCACACATAAATAATGACTAGCCGAGTAACCTTGAGCAAGTTACTTAGCCCCAATTGCTTAAAAAAAAAATAATCTATCCTTTCCAGTCTTCTTATACCTTACTCTTTTTCCATTTACTCTGTGATTTAGTAAAATTAGCTTCCTTGCTTTACCTCAGATGGACAATTATATTTGACTATGCATTTTCACTGCCTATCTCCTGTACCTGGTATTATTTTTTTTTCTCATAAGCATAAAACATTTATTTAATAACAAGTCAAAAGCAGGAATAATCAAAACATCTATCCATATCTATCCATAAATTTGGGTCACATTGCCCCTCCCGTCCATGTCTATTTTGTCTGTGTTTGGTAGAGTGGGCAAAAACTGAGAGAAATCTAGCCTGGGATAATTCACAAGTCTGAACTATAGGCAATGGTCTTTTTAAAAATGTATTTGTTTATTTTTAGTTAACAAGATTAAATTACATAATTCCTTGATTTTCAACTTTCCTTTCCCTCCCTCCCCCTGTCCCCAACAACAGCATATGGTCCAGTATAGGATCTGCAAATAATTTCATATTAGACATTAGTCAAGTTACAAAGGCATATTGTACTAGGTGGGATGAAAAATGGTAAAGAAGAAATCAAGCAATGAAAAGAAAAAGATCAATTAGTTTGCTTCCATCAAGATTCAAGCTCAGTTCTTTCTAGTTATTTCTCTGGATGTCACATCTCTCTCCTTCATGAGTCTTTTGAGATTGACTTATATAACTACATTGCTGATAAGAGTCCAGTCTGTCATAGTTGGTCATCACACATATGATATGTCTGTGATTGTATACAAATTTCTCCTGGTTCTACTCTTCTCACTCAGCATCAGTTTGTATAAGCCTCTCCAGGAAAACATGAAAACCGTCTCCTCCTCGCTTCTTATAGCACAATAATAGTCCATTACACGCATATCACAACTTGTTTAGCCATTCCTCAATTGATGGGCACCCCTTTAATTTCCAATTCTTTGCAACCACGAAAAGAGCTGCTATAAATATTTTTCTACATATGGGTCTTCCTCCCACTTCTATGATCGCTTTAGGATATAACCCTAGAAGTGGTATTGCTGAGTCAAAGGGTATGAAATTATTTATAGGTCTTTGGACATAATTCCAGATTGCTCTCCAGAATGTTGGATAAGTTCACAACTCCACCAGCAATGCATTAGTGTTCCAATTTTCCCAAATCCTCCCCAGCATTTGTCATTTTCCTGTTTTGTCATCTTAACCAATCTGACTGGAGAGATGTGGTACCTCAGGGTTGTTTTGATTTGCATTTCTCTAATCAATAGTGATTTAGAGCATTCTTCATATGCTTATAGATATCTTTAATTTCTTTCTCTGAAAACTGTCTGTTCATATCCTTTGACCATTTATCAATTGGGGAATGACTTGTATTCTTATACATTTGATTCAGTTCTCTGTATATTTTAGAAATGAGTCCTTTATCAGAGACATGGGTTGTAAAATTTTTTCCCAATTTCCCACCTGCCTCTTGATCTTGGTTACATTGGCTTTGTTTTTACAGAATCTTTTCAATTTAATATAATCAAAATTATCTATTTTGCATTTGATAATTCTCCCTAATTCTTGTTTGGTCCTAAAGTCTTTCCCTCTCCACAAATCTGCCAGGTAAACTATTCCTTGCTTTCCCAGATTGCTTACAGTATCATCCTTTATACTTAGGTCATGCACCCATTTATACTTGATTTTGGTATATGGTGTTAGATAATGGTCTATGCCCAGTTTCTGCCATACCGTATTCCAGTTTTCCCAGCAGTTTTAGTCAAATAGTGCATTCTTACCAAAAAACTAGGATTGCTTTCACTCTTGAGTCATTTATACTGTCTGTGACCTTGGGTAAGTTCTTTACATGTTTCAGTTGCCTTTTTTTTTGTAAGATTAAGGGGTTAGAGAAAATGATCTCTAGGCTCTTCTTTAGATACAATTTATGATGCTATGATGCAATGTTCCTATCACTGAAAATTACAAAAATAGAAATCATAACCTGTTTTTCATCCTTTCTAAGACTTTGAATGCTGTAGCCTCCGGGTTTCTAGTTTGTGGCTAAGGCAGAGGCTCAGAGAGGTATCTAGATGCACACCAAGTAGTCTGTGGAAGTGGGGTAGTCTGGCTACTTCAGATTTCTACCTCTATACCCCTGGGCAATAGCTCAGGCAGGCTTCTGTTGGTCAGGTGAGGTAGGGCTTGTTGGGACCCCTCCTCCTTCTCTTCTCTTCAGACTCCTGGCTGTCTCAATTACACCCCTTCTTGAAGACTCCCAAGCCTGAGACTATTTCCACTAAGTTAGGATTTCAGTCCTGGTGGGAGGCTTATCTTTGGGTTTTCTACTTCATGAAGGACAGATCAGAGCAACTAGAATTTACTTTGCCATTCTAGCCCCTGAATATACAGGTAGGCAATTTATAAACTTCCAGGCTGAGAGCTGATAGTCCCAGGAGAAGCTGCTGTCTCTGCTGGGGGCCCCAAGCCCTCTCTTACCTGGCCCCAATTATTACTCCTTTCCCCTCCTGAGATGTATGTGAGATGACTGGGATTTGTCCTTGGCAAGTCAGCAGGCTGCGGCTTCTTCTCTCTCTGGTGTAGTCTGCTTGTCTGCTCTCACGTCTGAGCTGTACAGGCCCCGTGTGCTCCCCCTGTCTGAACCCACTGGGCACTCTCCTCGGCTGGATTCTGCCATGCTCTGTCTCCAAGTGGATTCTGCCAGTCCAGAATCCATTCAGATTCACTTTTTAAGGTTTAGAGATGGGATTCATGAAGGAGCTTAGAGAAGTTACTGCTTCCTTTCTGCCATCTTGGCTCTACCCCAGGCCATGGTCTTTTTAGAGAAAAGTATGCACCCTCTGTCACTTTCAGTCCTCTTCTCAGCCTGGCCAATTTTTTGCTCTCTATATACATACACACACACACACACACACACACACACACACACACACACACACACACACACATTGCTGGATGAAGTTGCTTCTCTGATATTCTCAAGCTACTGACACAATGTTAATCTCTTTAACCTAAAAGCAGCCTTTAGTCTGGTGTATGTTAGCCTCTACAGGTCTGTTCCCATGAATAAATGCTGAAGAAGTTCCCTTTAATCATGAGATCTACAATCCTATTCAAGTCCTGCTATCTATAGATTTTGAGGGGTTTCCCCTTTTGAGTGATAAAGGGTATGAAATGGTATTATAACTCTTGATGGAGTCCCCTTTTGTCAAGCTAAAATGATAGTAGAAAGCAACGAAGCCTTTCCGCCAGCCAGTACATCAAATATAGCAAAGGATTCTCCTTTCCTCCAATCAGTTGTTTCTTTTTTTCTATATTTTTCTTCTTTAGTTTACATCATTCATATCCAAAAGATTTTGATTTACAAATATTCTCCCCATTTTTCCCCTACCCACCACCCTAAAACAGTGATCCCACTAAATATCCCCTTAACCAGTCTGCTGTCTCCCATATCTTCTGGCATCTCTCTCCAACATTGCAGTAGGGCACAGTGGATGTCTATACCCCAGTGCCTGTATATTTTATTAACCAGTTACATGTAAAATAATAATAATAATGATAATAATAAGATATTTAAACATTTGATTTTAAAACTTTAAATTACAGATCATTTTGCTTCATCCCTCGTCACCAAACCTTACCAGGAAGATAAGCAATTGAATATAGGCTGTACATGTGTAGCTATGCAAAATATTTCCATAGCAAATACATTTTGAAAGACTAT
The DNA here is from genome assembly GCA_011680675.1 of Gymnobelideus leadbeateri. Classification (NCBI taxonomy): domain Eukaryota; kingdom Metazoa; phylum Chordata; class Mammalia; order Diprotodontia; family Petauridae; genus Gymnobelideus; species Gymnobelideus leadbeateri. Next base: position 61,731 of record WOXC01011740.1, on the reverse strand, counting down.
GTTTCCCTCCATTTTATCCAAACCCCCCACTTGTCCTATTCTTTACTTTGATCCTGTCCCTTTGCAAAAGTGGGTGCTTCCAACTTCCCTCTACCCCAGGCTGCCCTCCCTTCTGTCATCCCCCCTGTCATTACTTTCCCTCCTACTCTCCTATAGGGTGAGATACCATATTTAGGGTGTATGTAATTCTCTCCCTAAGACAAATTCAGTGAGAATAAGGTTGACTCATTCCCTTTTGCCTTCCTCTTTTTCCCCTCCATTGTAAGTTTTCCCTTGCCTCTTCTATATGAGATAATTTACCCAATTCTGTCTCTCCCCATCACCTCTCATTATATTCCTCTCTCACCTCTTAATTTCACCTTTTAAGTATCATCCCTTTCTATTCAATTGATCCTGTGCCCTCTGTCTATGTATACCTGTACATATATATGCACATATATATGTATTCATATGCCCATATACCCTCTTATATAGACATACATGTATGTATAAGTATTTATATATGTGTGTATGTATATATAAACATTTCCATTGCTTTCAACTATTCTCATACAGAGGAAAGATTCATAAGTTATAATTATCATCATTTTTTCAGGTAGGAATGTAAATACTTCAACTTTGATAAGTATCTTGTGACTTCTTTTCCCTGTTTACATTCTCATGCTTCTAATAGTTCTTGTATCTGAATGTCAGATTTTCTATTCAACCCTGGTTTTTTCATCAAGAATGCTTGAAAGTCCTCTATTCAACTGAATGACCATATTTTCCCCTGAAACATGATACTCAGTTTTGCTGGGTAGCTGATTCTTGATTTTAATCCCAGCTCCTTTGACCTGTGGAATATCATATTGCAAGCCTTTTGATCCCTCAGGGTAGAAGCCAGATTCTGTGTTATCCTGATTGTGTTTCCAAAATATTCAAATTGTTTCTTCCTGGCTGTTTATAATATTTTCTCCTTGATCTGGGAACTCAAGAAGCTGGCTATAATATTCCTAGGAGTTTTCTTTTTGGCATCTTTTTCAGGAGGTGATGAGTGTATTCTTTCAACCTCTATTTTGCCCTCTGATTCTAAAACATCAGGGCAATTTTCCTTGAAATTTTCTTGAAGGGTGATTTCTAGTTTCTTTTTCTTTGTTCATGACTTTCAAGTAGTCCAATAAGTTTCAAATTATCTCTCCTGGATCTATTTTCCAGGTCAGTGGTTTTCCCAATGATATATTTCACATTGCCTTTTTATTTTTTCTTCTGTTTGGATCTGTTTAATAATATCTTGATTTCTCATAAAGTCATTAGCTTCCATTTGTTCCAACGCAATTCCGGAGGAATGATTCTTTTCCGTAAGCTTTTGAGATTATTTTCCCATCTGGCAAATTTGGCTTTTCAAGGCATTATTCTTTTCATTGCCTTTTTGATCCTCTTTTGCCATTTGATTTAGTTTATTTTAAGGTGTTATTTTCTTCAGTCAGGTTGTTGACTCTCATTTCATAATTTTCTTGCATCATTCTCATTTCTCTTCTCAATTTTTCTTCCACTTTTCTTATCAGGTTTTCAAAAATCTTCTTAATCTGGCTGAGCTCCTCTGTCACCAAGTCCGAAAGGGTAAATCTGAGCGGATTCCGGAGTGACGGAGCCCAGTGGAAGACAGAGTGTGGCAGAATCCAGCCCAGGAGGTTGCCCAGAGTGTCCGCACAGGTCGAGCGCAGAGCGCGTGGGGTCTGCACAGCTCAGACCTAAGAGCAGGCAAGCAGACTACACCAGAGAGAGAAAAAGCCCCAGCCTGCAGACTTACCAAGGACGAATCACAGTCATCTCGCAGAGGGAACGGATCCTTGGAGCCAGGTAGGAGAGTCAGGCCCCCAGTGGAGAGAGTGGCTTCTCAGGCTGCATTCAGCCCCCAGCCTGGAAGTTTAGAAACTGCCTGCCTGTATAATACAGGGGCTGGAATGGCAAAGTAAATTCTAGCTGCTCAGATCCTCCCATCCCTCCTTCATGAAGCAGAAAACCCAAAGATAAGTCTCCCACCCAGATTGAAATCCCAAGTTAATGGAAATAGCCCCAGGCTTGAGAGTCTCCAAGAAAGGGTGTAACTGAGTCAGCCAGGAATCTGAAGAGAAGAGAGGGAGGGGACCCAACAAGCCCCACCTCACCTCACCAACAAAAGCCTACTTATATCCCAGGGGTATAGAGGCAGAAATCTGAAGTGGTCAGACTCATCCCCACCTACACATCTACATTCCTCACTGACTTCCCTGACTTAGCCATAAACTAGCCACCCAGAGGTATTCAAAGTCAAGGATCAGGCCCCAAACTCATAGCCTGAGACACTAAGAAACAGGAAGTCACAATGGGAAGGAAGGAAGCTGAAAAGGAGAAGGGGAAGGCAAGAAAGTCTATTCGAGCATACTATGCAGGGCAAGAACAACAAAACACACAGGACAATATAGACTCTCTGCCCACACCAGAGACCACAGAAGGAAACATGATCTGGTCTCAAGCCCAAATAGCATTCCTGGAGGAGCTTAAGAAAAATTTTAAAGACCAAATCAGGGAGGCAATGACCAACTTGGAAAAAGAAAATACCTCCCTAAAAAAGGAACTTCAAAAACTCACTGAAGACCATAATTCACTAAAAATTAGATACAATCAAACTGAAACTCAGAACTCTATGATGCAGCAGGAGTCAATCAAAAAAAACAAGATGATCGAAAAATTGCAAGAAAATGTAAAATATCTCACTGGAAAAATAACTGACCTAGAGAACAGATCCAGGAGAGACAACCTAAGAATTATTGGTCTACCAGAAAGCCATGATGAGAAAAGCAGTCTAGACAACATCCTCCAAGAGATTGTCAAAGAAAACTGTCCTGAGGTCCTGGAATCAGAAGATAAAATAGCTATTGATAGAATTCACCGGACTCCTCCTGAAAGAGATCCCAAACTGAAAACTCCAAGAAATATAGTAGCCAAATTCCAGAATTATAAGATTAAAGAAAAATTCTACAAGCAGCCAAAAAGAAACAATTCAAATATCGAGGAACTACAGTTAGGATCACACAGGACCTAGCAGCTTCTACATTAAAAGAGCAGAGGGACTGGAATTTGATATTTCGTAGGGCAAGAGAGCTAGGACTACAACCAAGGATTAACTACCCGGCAAAACTGAGCATAATCTTTCAGGCAAGGAGATGGACGTTTAATGAAGTAAGGGACTTCCAGACTTTCCTAATGAAAAAGCCAGAGCTCAATGGAAAATTTGATCTTCAATTACAAGACTCCAGAAGAACATAAAAAGGTAAACAAGGGTAACATAGACTCACACATGCAGAAGTGCACATACCCACACCCACAAACACAAGCTCATTACCTGGGATGCAACAAGAGCAACATGTTCACATCCCTAAATGTGGAGCTGATAACTGTAAATATTTGAAATCTCTATGATTATCATGACGTGCAAAAGGGTTATACTTAGAGGGTGTGGGTATGAATGCACTAACATGAAGTCTAAAAAAAAAAACTATTAAGGGGATCAATGGTACTGTAATGGGAAAAAGGAAAGGATGAGCTAGGAAAAGGTAAAATATGCCATCTGAAGAGGCATCAAAACACACTATAGAAGAAGGGAAAGTAAGAGGGAGAGGAACATCATTTAAACACTATTCTCACTGGTTCTGGTTCAAAGAAGGATCAAATGAATCAGTGAAGTTTAAGAATCTAACGTGAATAGACACATAAATTCATTAAATAGAGGAATTGGAGGGAGGGAGAGGAGCACTGTTTGAAATTTACTCTCATTGGTTTGGAATCAAACAGGGTGCACTTTACTCTGATAAGTATAAAAATTTATTGTGTCCTATAGATAGTGGGAGGGTAAGGGTGGGTGAAAAGGAGGAGACTAAAGGGAGGGATTATAAGGGAGGAAAATAGTAGTAAGGGGAGAGGGTAGGTTAAGAAGGGGGGTCACTGGGTGGGAACACTGATGGAGGGGGCATTAAAAGGGAAAACATCAAGGAGGGGAAGGGAGAAGGAATAAACAAAAATATAAACAGGGGAGGGAATAGGATGGAAGGGAAGAGACAGATAGTCATCATTACTGTGAATGTAAATGAGATGAACTCTCCCTTAAAACAGAGGTGGATAGCAGAATGGATTAAAAACCATAATCCTACAATATGCTGTCTTCAAGAAACACATTGGAAACAAAGGGATACCCACAGGGTAAAGGTAAAAGGTTGGAGTAAAATTTATTATCCCTCAGCTAAAGTAAAAAAAAGCAGGGGTAGCAATACTTATCTCAGATAAAGCAAAAGCAAAAATAGATCTAATTAAAAGAGATAAGGAAGGAAACTATATCCTACTAAAAGGCACCATTGAGAATGAAGCAATATCACTACTTAATATATATGCACCAAGTGGTATAGCATCCAAATTCCTAGAGGAGAATTTAAAGGAATTAGAGGAAGAAATAGATAGCAAAACTATACTAGTGGGGGACCTTAATCTCCCCCTCTCTGAACTCGATAAATCTAACCTCAAAATAAACAAGAAAGAAGTTAAGGAGGTGAATAGAATCTTAGAGAGACTAGATATGATGGATCTCTGGAGAAAACTGAATGGGGATAAAAAGGAATTTACTTTCTTCTCAGCAGTGCATGGTACATACTCAAAAATAGACCATGTACTAGGGCATAAAAACCTCACAATCCAGTGCAGAAAGGCAGAAATAGTAAGCGCATCATTCTCAGATCATGATGCAATAAAAATTATATGCAATAAAGGGCCATGGAAAGATAGACTAAAAACTAATTGGAAACTAAACAATTTAATCCTAAAAAATTGGTGGGTCAAAGAAGAAATTATAGAAACAATCAATAATTTCATTCAAGAGAATGATAATAATGAAACAACATACCAAAATTTGTGGGATGCACTAAAGGCAGTTCTCAGTGGAAGTTTTATATCCCTGAGTGCATACTTAATTAAAGCAGAGAGAAGGGAGGTCAATGAATTGGACATGCAATTGAAAAAGCTAGAAAAAGAACAAATTGAAAATCCCCAGTTTAGTGCTAAATTAGAAATATTGAAAACCAAAGGTGAGATTAATAAAATTAAAATTAAGAAAACCATTGAATTAATAAATAAAACTAAGAGCTGATTTTATGAAAAAATCAACAAAATTGATAGACCCTTAGTCAATATGATAAAAAAAAGAAAGAAGTAAACCAAATTATGAGTATCAAAAATAAAAAGGGTGAATCTACCTCCAATGAAGAGGAAATCAAAAAAATAATGAGGAATTATTTTTCCCAATTGTATGCACATAAATATGACAATCTTAGTGAAATGGATGAATATTTACAAAATCACAAATTGCCCAGATTAACTGAAGAGGAAGTGAATTACCTAAATAACCCCATCTCAGAAAAAGAAATCAAACAAGCCATCAATGAACTCCCTAGGAAAAAATCTCCAGGGCCAGATGGGTTCACTAGTGAATTCTATCAAACATTTAAAGAACAATTGATTCCAATACTCTACAAACTATTTGGGAAAATTAGTGAAGAAGGAGTCCTACCAAACTCTTTCTATGACACAAATATGGTACTGATTCCTAAATCAGGAAGAGATAAAACAGAGAAAGAAAATTATAGACCAATCTCCCTCATGAATTTAGACGCAAAAATTCTAAATAAAATATTAGCCAAAAGACTCCAACAACTTATCACAAAAATAATACACCCTAATCAGGTAGGATTCATTCCAGGAATGCAAGGATGGTTTAATATTAGGAAAACCATCAATATAATTGAGCATATCAACAACAAAACTAGCAAAAACCACATGATCATCTCAATAGATGCAGAAAAGGCTTTTGACAAAGTACAACATCCATTCCTATTAAAAACACTAGAAAGTATAGGAATAAATGGAGCCTTCCTTAAAATAGTTGCTAGCATCTATCTAAAACCATCAGCAAGTATTATATGCAATGGGGATAAACTAGAAGCCTTTCCAATAAGATCAGGAGTGAAACAAGGGTGTCCACTATCACCCCTCTTATTCAATCTGGTACTAGAAACGTTAGCAGTCGCAATTAGAGAAGAAAAAGAAATCAAAGGAATCAAATTAGGCAAAGAAGTGACCAAGCTGTCACTCTTTGCAGATGATATGATGATATACTTAGAGAATCCTAGAGAATCAAGTAAAAAATTACTTGAGACAATAAATAAATTTGGCAAAGTTGCAGGATATAAAATAAACCCACATAAATCCTCAGCATTCCTGTACATCTCTAATAAAACTCAACAGCAAGAGATAGAAAGAGAAATCCCATTTAAAGTCACTGTAGACATTATAAAATATTTGGGAATCTACTTGCCAAAACAAACCCAGAATCTATATGATCACAACTACAAAACACTTCTCACACAAATGAAAACAGATCTAAATAGTTGGAAAAATATCAATTGCTCGTGGCTGGGTCGAGCTAATATAATAAAAATGACAATTTTACCAAAACTAAATTATATATTTAGTGCCATTCCAATCAATTTACCAAAAAACTACTTTGTAGAGTTAGACAAAATAATAACAAAATTTATTTGGAAAAACAAACGGTCTAGAATATCAAGGGAATTAATGAAAAGAAATGCTAGGGAAGGTGGACTAGCTATGCCAGATCTTAATCTGTATTATACAGCAGCAGTCATCAAAACTGCTTGGTACTGGCAGAGGTGTAGAGTAGTGGATCAGTGGAATAGATTAGGTGCAGGAGACCCAGCAGTTAATGAATATAGCAATCTATTGTTCGATAAACCCAAAGACCCCAGTTTTGGGGATAAGAATGCACTATTTGACAAAAACTGCTGGGAAACTGGAATACAGTATGGCAGAAACTGGGCATAGACCATTATCTAACACCATATACCAAAATCAAGTCTAAATGGGTGCATGATCTAGGTGTAAAGGATGATACTGTAAGCAATTTGGGAAAGCAAGGAATAGTTTACCTGACAGATCTGTGGAGAGGGGAAGATTTTAGGACCAAACAAGAATTAGAGAGCATTATAAAATGCAAAATGGATAATTTTGATTACATTAAATTGAAAAGCTTCTGCACAAACAAAGCCAATGTAACCAAGATCAAGAGGGAGGTGGGAAATTGGGAAAGAATTTTTACAACTTGTGTCTCTGATAAAGGACTCATTTCTAAAATTTATAGAGACTTGAGCCAAATCTATATGAATACAAGTCATTCCCCAATTGAGAAATGGTCAAAGGATATGAATAGGAAGTTTTCAGAGAAAGAAATTAAAGATATCTATAAGCATATGAAGAAATGCTCTAAATCACTATTAATTAGAGAAATGCAAATCAAAACAACTCTGAGATACCACATCTCTCCAGTCAGATTGGCTAAGATGACAAAACAAGAAAGTGACAAATGCTGGAGAGGATGTGGGCAAATTGGAACGCTAATACATTGCTGGTGGAGTTGTGAACTTATCCAACCATTCTGGAGAGCAATCTGGAATTATGCCCAAAGGATTATAAATAATTTCATACCCTTTGACCCAGCCATACCACTTCTAGGGTTATATCCCAAAGAGATCATAGTAGTGGGAGGAAGAACCATATGTACAAAAATATTTTTAGCAGCCCTTTTTGTGGTTGCAAAGAATTGGAAACTAAAGGGGTGCCCATCAATTGGGGAATGGCTAAACAAGTTGTGGTATATGAATGTAATGGAATTTTCTTGTGCTATAAGAAACGAGGAGGTGACAGATTTCATAGTTACCTGGAGAGACTTATACAAACTTATGCTGAGCGAGAAGAGTAGAATCAGAAGCAATTTGTATACAATCACAGACATACCATATCTGTGACGACCAACTATGACAGACTGGACTCTTTTCAGCAATGCAGTGATATAAGTTAATCCTGAATGACTCAAGAAAGTGAGAAATGTGCCATCCAGAGATAAAACTAGAAAGAACTGAGCCTGAATCCTGATGGAAGCAAACTAAATGATCTTGTTCTTCTCACTGTTTGGTTTTACTTCTTCCTTACCATCTTTCATCCCACCTAGTACAATATGCCTTTGTAATTGGAATAATGTTTAATATGAATGCATTTGCAGACCCTATACTGTACTATATGCTGTCATGAGGGGAGGGGGGAGGGAAGTAAAGGAAATTTGAAAATCAAGGAACTATGGAATTGAATCTTGTTAACTTAAACTAAACTAATAAATTAATTTAAAAAAATAAAAAAAAATCTTCTTAATCTGCTCTATGGTCTGTAACCAGCTCAAATTTTTCTTGGAAGCTTTTGGTGCAGGAGTTTTGACTTAACTGTTTTCTGCCTTTTCCATACTTTGATCCTTTTTGTCCCCAAAATAGGAGTGTAAAGTCAAATTTCTGTGATTGCTTTGCTTGCTCATGTTGCCACTCAATTACTTGACTTTTGAGGTTTTTGCCACAGTAGGACTCTGCTACCAGATAGTAGAGCTTTTTCCCAATTACTGCAGTTTTCCCAGCTGCTGGAGCTATTAGGTTATTGCCCTCTCTGAAGCCTCCACATGCTCTGGCAAAATGGCCAAGCATCTAAGGACATCCACCCTAGACAGTGATCCTGAACCAAGCAGGTCAAAGCAAGAGCTATTATCCCTCGGACTGCTCACTTGGTCCCCCTACAATCTGTAGGCCAGGAGCTCTGAAGCAGCCATGTGGTCATGGCTGAAGGGCCACCAAGTCTCAGCTGCTTCTCCCTCCAGAGGCTAAAGGCCAGACCACACTTCTGAATTCCCAGTTCCCAAAGTCAACACTGTACTCACCTCTCATATTGTCCTTAGCTTCTAATGGGTTGATAATTCTGGAATCCTCCACAGCTGCTGGTGATATGAAGTCCTTCTAGCTAGCAGCTGGTTGTGCCCACTCTGAGTCTAAAACCATGGGCTCATGGGGGGCTGTGCTGGCCCCTTCCTTCTGGGCTGTCTTCAGTGGGAGGTTAACTTCTCTCTGTCATTTTGTGGTTCCTGTAGCTCCAAAGTTTTTTTTAGAGCCATTTTTACATGAATTGGATGGAGTGGGAGTGGGAGCCTCCTGGAAGTCCTATTTATACGATCTGATACTATGTATCTCCAAGTTCTGATTTATTTTACTTCCTTTAAACAGGGATAGGGAATGGTAGGGGTGCAGGGGTTGGGGGACTTTAATCGCTCCTTTGAAGCACTGAAGAGTAGCCTTCTATATACCACCATCAACAAAGAAGGTGAAGTTCCATGACATTGACTAGTCTTCCATCTTCCAGAGGAGATGAATCAAAAATAAAAAAATATATATATACATATCCTCCTCCTCTGCTGGAAAGGGCAGTAGATTTGCCAATGTGAAGACATTAGTTTTATAGTACAAACCATTTCTAGCTTAATCAAGTGTGCTCCTTTTCACTTTCACTTTTGTTAGAATCTAGGTCTCTACAATTGACGTTTTTCAGAATCTGAGAAATGTCACAACATTTCCTCTTCACAATTTTTCATCATTTCCATTTCAAACTCTTCAAGGCTCAGCTCAGGTACCACTTATTTTGTGAAGATTTTTATAATTCTCCACCTGCCTCCAAGTATTACCTCTCTCTTTTCTAAACTAAAATTGCTTAATTTGTGTCCTTATTTGTTTATAGATGGTAACATCTCTCCTATCACACCCTTCCCTCTCACACGGGGACCTCCATGGGAATAGAAATTAATTCATTTTTGTCCAGGCTTAAATAGAGCCTTATAAATAATAGGTGCTTAAGAAGTATTTGTTAAATAAATAAAACTGTAGATTCTCATTTAAAGTTTTTCAGCAATTCTTTTGGATTTCATGATTCTGCCATCACCACTAGTTTCAATTAAGATGGACCACTAAAATACAAAGATATGTTCTTCCTAGATTATAGATAGCCCTAAAGTCTGAAGTTTATAGTGGATACATAAATTTAAGAAACTGCACATACAAACACAATGTAATACATACATACATATATACATACATACATATGTATATATGCATGCATGTAAATTCTTACATAGTGAGTTATAAAACACACATATGTAAATTAAATATAATCATATATACACATATCTAACATATGTTTGGGAGCTTTATGCAACCATTATAAATATTACATATCATTTTTCTTGTTTGTTATGGTTACACATATCACAAACACATGTGTGTTTGTGGTTGTCTATAGTGATTCAATATGTGTGTATGTATGTATGTATGTATGTATGTATGTATGTATGTATGTATATATGTATGCATGTATATGTGTATGCATGCATATGTGTATATATATGTGTATACATATATATTGTTGTAACAACATACATGTGTGGATATAATATAATTAAGTATATACACACAAACAGATATATATATATATGTATATACATGCTGGTACACACATGTGTATATATGCATACATGCATGACTTATGACATGTGTATATGTATGTGCACACATATAATGCGCATACATACATATATACATGTGTACATATAAATGCCTCTATGCAACTGTGTTTATACACACATTTGTATCTATATATGTGCATATACTTAAACATAATAATACATATATGTTTGAATTGCTATACACATATTTAAGTAAATATATCAAAATAAAGATATATATTGTCTATATGTGTATTTATATTTCTACCTATGTACTTTTATCTATCTGCAGTTTTAGATAGTTGTTGGATAAAAATAACTGTAGATTAGTTTTGCATACACCCATACACACATGTATACATACACTTACATGAAAAGGAAAAGACTGAGAGACAGAAAGACAGAGAGAGCCAGGCAGAGCCAGAGAGAAGGATTTGGAAATATTGTATTTGAAACTGAGGAACCAAGTGTCAGCCTTATTTCATGAAGAAATTTAGGCAAAACTTACTTTTTGAAGTCTCTTCTTCTCATTTGTGTAATGAAGGTATTGGGTTAGTAGATCTCTAAGGTATCTATAGAATCTCTAAGGTATGCTTTGGTTATAAATGCTCTGAGTCATGGAAAAGCATATATTTTACTTTGCAAATAGCCTCAAGAAAATCTGAAAGTCAGAGTCAGTTTCACTTTTCCTGTTCTATTTTCTTGTCTGTGGTTATATTCAGAAGGGATCAGTGAAGAAAATTCATTTCATAAGGGTAGTAAATGGTTCAGTTTTTGTTAGGACATTGATTATATAGTAAATAAAACAATAGGATACAAATAAGTCAATAGATTCTAATATGATGTGACAGGCACTATGGTAACTGCTGAGGAAGTAACAAAAATTTAAATTATGAAAAAGATCTTTATATTATTCAAGATAGCAACAATGGCATGGAGAATCTTTGTTTTATAATGGACAGAAAAAAGAGATTCTAGATTTGAATTGCAGTTTTGAGATTTATTACGTATGGGAGCTTAAAGAAATAAACTTACATGTCCAGATCACACTTTCCACATACGGAAAATTTCTCAGTAAGTAGCAGACTACATGATTTCTAAGGCACTTTGTAGTACTACATCTATAATTGTTTTCCTCCTATCCAGTTGTGGTTTCTGTGATTATTGACTCATTTTCTGGAAATGAAATACACTGACAGGTAAGTGTGTGTATATTCACACATGCATATATACACAGACAAATGTGTGTGTATATGTATGTATGTATGTATGTGTATATATGGCTAGTGGTTCAGTGGATAGAACATTAAATTTAGAATCAGGAATACGCATCTTCAAATGTTCAGATAAGACACTTAATACTTGTTTGAACTTGAACAAATCACTTAAACATGTTTGTTTGTTTCCTCATCTCTTAAATGAGTTGAAGTAGAAAATGGAAAACCACTCCTGTATCTCTGGCAACAAAAAAAATTCTAGATAATATCATGAACATTCAGATATGACTGAAATGATCAAACAACTATATATATATATATATATATAATCATAAAATATAATATGCACACACAACTATGCAACACATATATATGCATGTATTTATATATGTATATATGTACTGTGTATATATTTATGTATATGTGCATATATGTTAGTATACTCTTAATACTTATGTCCATATTAAATAATTTTTACAGGTACATTATTCTGCTCCAAAATGAGCACTGTTGTACTTCAAAACAAGTATTTGCTGACATGTAACTATAGTCCAGCAATTCTTGTATAGACAAGTCTTGCAGTCAATGTTTCTATCTAGATATAGTCTGTACTACCTTAAGATTAATAGGTGGCAGAGGGTACATTGTTCCAATAATAGCAAAACCAATTTGTCCTGGCCATGTATTTGGAAGAGAATGCTATGGAAGTGAATCCTAGCTGAGAATGTTTGAAAGGGAAGTCAGATGTTCAGTAGAAAACTAGATTTAGCTTTTAGCCACTGTACAGTAACCTAGATTTTTTTTTTTTTCTGTTTGGAGTCACAGCTTCTTATTCTTAACGAAAAACGGCCTGAACTACTGGGAATGCTCAAGACTTACTGCAGGTTTTAATCCACCTGAGAGGCTAATAAAGAAGCAACAGAAAGATTTAGCCTGTGCCTATTTCCCAAGAGGATATGAAGATGCAAAGAGTCAAGAAGAGAGTGGTCACAAGGATAACTGATCACTTTCAGGGAAAGGATTGCGAATATTGATTGAAATTTCCCAAGGTTTGCTTGTTTTATAAGCTCATTTCTTTCTTTTTCTTTGTTTTATTCTCTCTGCTTAAACAGATGTTGGGAACTCATTCCTTTTCTGCTTCCTTTGTTTATTCTTCTTTCTTTGGCTCCTTTCCTAGGTAATCACATGATTTCACCTTTTATAGAACCATAAAATGTTAGAGTTGCATGGGACCATCAGTTCCATGGAGTTCTTTCTACATATGGGGAAATAGGCCAAGAAATTTTAAATGACATGTCAAATGTCATACAAGCAGTGATAATCACTACTAAAGCACATCTCTCCAGACACTGGTCCACAATTCATTCCAGTCATTTAGTCATTTCATTGACAATTCTTTTGCTGGTGTGTGTGTGTGTGTGTGTGTGTGTGTGTGTGTGTGTGTGTGTGTAGTGTGTGCTATGTGTGAATTTGTTTTTGTCTGTTACTTGATCCCAGTTAAAAGACCTGCAAGACATTAAAGGTATATTGCTAAAAAAAATCAAAGAGATATTAGACAGCAAGAGGTTCTTAGAGATCATCTAGTTGAATTTTGTTTTATTTTACAAATGAGAAATTGAGAATCAGTCATAGAGTATCATAACTTAGATAATAAAACTTAGTGAGAGAGCTGGTACCATTACTGGGGGATTTTGTTTTCTCCACTCTCCTGAAACTAGTAATGGTAATAAGAACAAATAATAGCCAAAATGATAGAATTTTCCCCTGGGGTTTTTACTATAGGAATCTGTTTCATAGGGATTATATAAATTACGACTACTGACCCGAGAAAAGGCAGTTGGAAAAATACAAGACAATTGGCTTTTACAGAAAAAAAATATGGGGGACTCACTTTGAGAAGTGTTGTGTGATTTGACCAGATGAGACTCTGGGCAGCCATTGAGAGCCCCCCGACTTTGAAAACCCAGATGTTGATGCTTCCCTTTCTGGTAACTGTGACTTTGGTATTGATAATGGTGGGACAGTTTGGAAGCCTGTCTGTTTGATCTGTCTGTATACTCTGAAGTTCGGGTGCTGACCTTTTACACCTGAACTAGGTAATATATATTTGATTGATTAAAGTGAGCTTGTTAACTGAAAAAAAAATATGGCCACAGGTCTAGTTTTATGCAATATATGATGTCTTTTGAAGTGAGTAATCTCAGACAACAATATTCAATTTAATTAAGAGACAAAAATACAATTTTGGGGACAAAAATGAAATTTGTTGTAGACAGAAAAAAATAATTGAAGTGTAATAAATTACAAAATTGATATTTAAAAATTACTTATATGTATACATGAAGGGCTGTTATAGATTATTTTCAGAAAACAATTAATTAATTAAATATGATTTTGATAATTACTATTTACCTAACAACTATTACAATAAGATCTAGCATTTGGATAATACTTTTATTATCAACGTATGTTTTAGAATCAAATGATCTTATAAGAAGGCACTGGCCTCTTTAACTTAAATAAATAACAATCAGTTGGTACCAATTTAATAAGTAATAATTACTGCCAAAAACTTATATAATATAAGCAAGAATTCAAGAAATTTTATGAACAGTATACTATCTGTGATAGTATTCCTGGTCTGCAGAGGCTTCTACTTGCAAGTCCTTCTTAGTTGATTGAGTCATAAATCAAAACTTACTATTAACTTCAGAGGATATTTAATATAACTCCAATATGTTATAGATGAGAAAACTGAGGCCTAAGCCAATTTAGTGATTTAACTCAAAACATATATATATATATATATATATATATATATATATATATATATATATATATGAGTTCCCAAGATCTTCTAAATTTGGAATTAATAAGTATACAACCATAACACTTTGTACTGCAATTTCTTTTACATTTCTTTTGGAGATCACACAGCTAGTAAGGTCAGATGTCTGAGGATGAATTTGAACTCAGGTCCTGCCAACTCTAGGGCCAGTGCTCAAATTTTTTTCACTTAGTTGTATTGAAATCTCTTGGCATATTCCAAGCTGAGTTGATCATTGTAAATAACCTCCTTCAAGATAATAAAATTTTAACATAAATTCTAAGTAGAAACATGAGGACTTTGAGGTTTAAGATCCTTGATTCCTGGAAGTTCTTTCCTCTAGGCTCATTCTGCTAAAATCCTTGTTGGTTGGGTATATCAATGTAGAGAACTAGTTCTCAAACTTTTTTCCTGCTTTTTTTTTCCTTAGCATAATATTAATATTTACTGAGTATACACTCAATTTTTGGGAAGCACAGAGTTAAGGTAACATGGCCCTATAAAAAATTTTTCAAAAGACTTCACCTGAGCAATATCCTTTAGAATTTTATTACCTGAAGGCACTATTT
Source organism: Gymnobelideus leadbeateri (assembly GCA_011680675.1). Classification (NCBI taxonomy): domain Eukaryota; kingdom Metazoa; phylum Chordata; class Mammalia; order Diprotodontia; family Petauridae; genus Gymnobelideus; species Gymnobelideus leadbeateri. The sequence continues at coordinate 46,674 of WOXC01011740.1, read as the reverse complement.
ACCTTCTAGTTGGCAATAGACTGTCTAAGAAGCAGTGCTTTTCAAAAAATAGTTTTAAAAACAGGTATCTTCCAGCAGCCATGCTTCAAAACAGTGCTGGGCAAATAGGCTGCTTCCAGAAAACAGACACCCACTTGGTCAGTGTAGCCATAGGGAAGAGCAGAAACTCTCCAGCTCTTGGAACAAGAAGACTTCCACAGTGCCCCTTCTACCCTAGAAGCAAAGCTCAATTTTTTTAAGAGGGAAAAAAGCAAAAAAAAATGAACAAAACAACAACAAAAACCCAGTCTGACCACAGAAAGTTATTATCATGGTAGGGGAGATGAAGATACAAACTCAGAAGAGGACAACAATGTCAAAACATCAATGGGAAAAACCCTAAAGAAATAAAGGAATTGTTCTAAAGTCTAGAAATAACTCAAGGAAGAGCTCAAGAAGGAACTCAGAGACTTTAAGACAGGTAGAAGGAAAATTGGGAAAAGAAATGAGAGTGGCAAGAGAATTATGAAAAAAATGATAAGCTCGTGTAAAAATAAAACTACTGTTTAAAAGGAAAAATTGGCCTAATGGAAAAAGAAATACAAAATTCAACTGAAGGAAACGACTCATTAAAACTTAGAATTGGCAAAGTGAAAGTTAATGACTTTATAATATATCAAGAATCAATCAAACAAATTGAAAGGAAATCAAAAAGAAGAAAATGTAAAATGTCTTATGGGAGAAACCACCTAGAAAATAGATCCAAGAGAGACAATGTCAAAATCATTGGACTCCCTGAAAGGAAAAAAGAGGACCTGGACAGCATCTTTCAAGAAAATAACAATGAAAAATGCCCTTGCATCTTAGAAACAGAGAAAAAATAGATTTTGAAAAATTCCACCCATAATCTCAGGAAAAATGATTCTAAAATAAATACTTCAAGTAACATATAAGTCAAATTATAGAACTATCAGGTAAAGGGAAAATATTGCAAAGGGTCAGAATGAAACAGTTCAAATATTGGGGAGTTACAATCAGGATTGCACAGGATTTATGGAACAAAATATTCCAGAGGACAAAGGAGGTAGAAGAACAACCAAGAATCACCTATGTGGCAAAATGATGCATCATACTCCAAAGGGAAAAAAAGATCATTCCACGAAATAGAAAGATTTCAAGATTTCATAAAGAAAAGACAGGAACTAAAAGACCAATTTGATCTCCAATATCAAGACCCACAAGAAGCCTAAAAAGGTAAAATGGGAAAAGAAAACTTAAGGGATTCGATAGAATTGAACTATTTACATCTCTACATGGGAAGATGATTTTTAATTTTTTTTCAATACAACTAATATTTATTAAACGTCTTCTATGTACAAGATCTTGTTTTAGATCCAGTAGGAACAATGACAAAAATGTCTGCCCTCAAGAAATGTACATTCTCCTGACAGATATCTTCATGTGTGTGAGGGATTTTCACTGTAGGACTTGCTCTGCTTGGTCTTAGAAGGTAGAACTAGGAGACTGGGTGGAAGATACAAAGAGGCAAGCTTTGGCTCCACATGAAGAAAAACACTTAATAGCTGCTCAAGAGTGGAATAGAGGTATGAGGAGATAGTGTGTTCCCAGTTACAAGATGTCTTTCAGTAAAAGGTTGGATGACTATTTTTTATTTTATTTTATTATTTTTGTATATTCTATTTCCCCCAATTACATGTCAAAGCAAGTTTTAATATTGTTTCAAAAGTTTCAAGTTGCCAATTCTCTCCCTCCCTTCCTCTTTCCCTTCCTTCCTCCCTCTCTGAAATGGTAAGCAATTAGATATAGGTTATACATGTGTAACCATGTAAACATAGATGGCTCCATTTTTTAAAATTTTATTTTATTTATTTATTTTTAGTTTACAAGTCAGTTCCACAATCCCATGAGTTTCAAATTTTCTCCCCTGCCCACTCCTTCTGTCTTGCCCTCCCCCCATGGTGGCATGCAATCAAATATAGGATGTACAAATACCTTCACACTAAACATTAGTGAAGTTGAAAAGAAGGATTATAACCAATGGAATGAACAATGAGAAAGAAGAAACAAAACAAAATGCAAAAGAGAGAGAAAGAGAGCAATTAGCTTGCTTCAATCTGCATTCAGACTGTAGCTTTTTCTCTGGAAATGGATATCTCTTTCTATCATGAGTCTTTTGTAGTTGTCTTCTAACATTGTAACGCTGAGAGGCACCCAGTCTATCAAAGTTATTCATTACACATATAATGTGTCTGTAATTGGGTACAAAGTTCTTCTGGTTCTGTTTTTCTCATTCAGCATCAGTTTATGTAAGTCTCTCCAGGATTTTGTGAAATTTGTCAGCTCCTCATTTCTTATAGCAAAATAGTATTCCATTACATTCACATAGCCCAACTTGCTTAGCCATTCCTCAACTGATGGGCATCCCATTGATTTTCAATTCTTTGCCACTACACAAAAGAGCTGCTATAAATAATTTTGTATGTATCAAACTTTTTCCCACTGTTATGATATCTCTGGGATACAACCATAGAAGTGGTATTGCTAGGTGAAAGGCTGTACACTTTTTTTAATGCTTTATTAACTTCTGTTTTACTTCATTTCATGCCAGATTTTGTGTTACAAATTTTCTCCCCATTTTCCCCTACCCACCTCCCCAAAACAGAAGTCCCCCAAGATATCCCCTCCTCTTATTTCTCAATTACATCTAAAATAGTATTAATAATATTATACACACAAACACACACAAATCTATATATATATATATATATATACATATATACATATTTATGTGTATGTATATATATATATATATATATATATATATATATATATATATATATATATATATATATATTTGTGTGTTTTCAACATTTGGTTTTAAAATTTTGAATTCCAAATTCATTCCTTTCCTCTCTTTTCATCCACCCTTACTGGGAAGATAAGTAATTCAATATAGGTTGCACATGTGTAGCTAATGCAAAACATTACCATAGTAGGTATATTATCAAAGATTGATTGATTATATTACCCTGCCTGCTATCCCAGCTCCCACTTTTTCTATTCTCTACTTTGGTCCTCCCCCTTTTCAAAAGTTTGTGCTTCCTACTTCCCTCCCTCCCAGCTTATACTCCCTTCCATCATCCCCCTTCTCATCCCCTTCCCCAATACTCTCCTTTAGGGTGAGATAACCTATTCCGTGTGTATGTCATTCCCTCCCTGAGCCAAAGTCAATGATTATGAAGTTGGCCCATTCCCTTGTGCCTTCCTGTTCTTCCCCTACATTGTACCCATTTCCCCTTGCCTCTTCTATATGAGATAGTTTGCCCCATTCTGTTTCTCCACATCTCCTCTCATTATATTCCTCACTGACCTCTTGATTTCACCTTTTAAGTATCATCCTTTCCTATTAAATTGGTCCTGTGCCCTCTATCTATGTATACCTTTAAACATATATGTGTATATGTGTGTGTTTATATATATATATATATATATATATATATATATATATGTATATATATATATATATATATATAAACACACATTCACATATGTATTCTTATGCCTATATACCCTCAGATAAAGTTTCATATATATATATATATGTGATACACACACACACACACGCACACACACACACATAATTCAACTTCGATAAGTTCCTTATGACTTCTTTTCCCAGTTTACCTTCTCATGCTTCTATTGCTTCTTGTATCTAGATGTCAAATTTTCTATTCAAATCTTGTTTTTTCTTCAAGAGCACTTGAAAGTCCTTTAATCCACTGAATGATTATATTTTCCCTTGAAACATGATACTCAGTTTTGCTGAGTAGGTGACTCTTGGTTTTAATCCCAGGTTGTTTGACCTGCGGTATATCATACTCCAGGCCCTTTGATCCCTCCATGTAGAAACTGCTAGATACTGTGTTATCCTGATTGTGTTTCCACAATATTAAAATTCTTTCTTTCTGGCTGCTAGTAATATTCTCTCCTTGATCTGGGAATTCCGTAAACTGGCTATAATATTCCTAGGAGTTTTCTTTTTGGGATCTTTTTCAGGAGGTTGTCAGTAGATTCTTTAAACCTCTATTTTGCCTTCTGCTTCTCAAACATCAGGGTAGTTTTCCTTGAGAATTTCTTGGAAGATGATTTCTAGGTTGTTTCTTTGATCATGGCTTTCAGGTATTTCAATGATTTTTAAATTCTCTCTCCTGGATCTATTTTCGATGTCAGCAGTTTTTCCCATGAGATATTTCACTTTGCCTTCTATTCTTTCATTTGCTTGGATCTGATCAACATCATCTTGATTTCTCAAAAAGTCAATAGCTTCCCTTTAATCCATTCTAAATCTGAAGGAAAGATTCTCCTCAGTGAGCTTTTGAGATTCTTTTTCCACCTGGCAAATTGGGCTTTTTAAGGCATTCCTCTCCTCAGTGCCTTTTTCAGCCTTTTTGCCTTTTGAGTTAGTCTATTTTTAGGGCCTTATTTTCCTCAGTCAAGCTGTTGACTCTCCTTTCATAATATTCTCGATCATTTTCATTTCTTTTCCCAAATTTTCCTCCAGTTCTCTTATTTGCTCCTTAAGGTCCTCTATGGCCTTTAACCAGCTCATATTTTCATTTGTAGCTTTTGGTGCAAGAGTTCTGACTTCACTTTTTCCTGTTCCATGCTTTGATCCTTTTTGCCCCCAAAATAGGAGTCTAATTTTGAATTTTTCTATTTGTTTTGTTTCCATTGCCTAGGCATGTTGCCACTCAGTTACTTGAATTTTGGGTTTGTTTCCACAGTAGGACTCTTCCACCAGTCAGGGGAGCTTCCATTCCAAACTCTGGGGTTTTCTCAGCTGCCAGAGGTATTAGTTGGGCACCCTCTCTGAAGCCTCCACATGCTCTGGCAAGCTTATCACACACCCCAAGGCCTCCACCCTAAACTGCAGTCCAAGTCCAAGAAGGTTTAAGCAAGAGCGATTACCCTGCCCTGGATGGGTCACCAGTCCCCCTACAGTCTGCAGCCCAAGAGCTGAAACTGCAGTGTGGTGCTGGCTGCACCTAAGCTTCTCAGAGGCTTCTCACCCTGGGTGAAAAGCCAACGCTTTCCCCACTAATGGTCCCAAAGTCCACAGTGCACTGACCTCTCACTTTTTCCTTAGCATCTATGTGTGGTTAATTTTGGAAATGGCCACAGCTGCTGGTGTTCTGAAGTCCCTTCAGCCTGCTGCTAGTCAGGCCTGACCTGGGGCTAAAACCTCTGGCTCACTGGGTTTTGGGGTCACCTCCCAGAGTGCTGTGCTGGCTGCTCTTTGCTTGGCTTCTGGGCTGTCCTCAGTGGGAATTTAACTTCTCTGTGTAATTTTGTGGGTTCTGTAGCTCCACAGTTTTTTCAGAGTCTCTTTTTACATGGATTGGTGAAAGTGAAAGTTGGAGCAGTGGTGAAGGCCTGTTTTTATTCTGTCATCTTGGCTCAGACTGTGCACTTTTTTTATAGCCTTTTGGACACAGTTCCAGATTGTGTTCCAGAATGGTTGTGTCAGTTCACAACTCTAGTGGCAAACAAAAATGTACTTAGTGCATTGTTTCAGCTTTTTATTTATTTAGCACTGTAAGTTCAAGTTTCTTTTGAGCTTTGCCCATGATTATATCAAGTGTTTGTTAGGAAACAGAACTTGTCAAACCCCCAGTGGGTTTGAATTACCAAAGAGAGAAACAGGAAAGATATAAGAAGTGGTCGGGGCAGGGAGGAGCTAATGACCATATATATGGAGAAGCACACTCTCAGAAAGGTCAGAGATGAGAAGAGAACCCTTGTTGTGGCAGAGTTAAGGAGGAGAAAACTTGTGGTATCCCAGAATTCTTTTGACTGTTCTACCTGTATTGATTTGTGTTTGTAATTCTTTGTACAGAAGCCCTTACTGGAAGCCCTGTGTAAAGCCTTGCACGAGCAGCTTTCCAGAGGACTGCTGTTGTGAACAGTTTTCAAGGTTCTGATTACATAGTATAGTGAGCTCTCCATTTATTCAATAACAAATCAGAACAAAATATTCACAGAAAATCAAAATAGAGCATTCACCATGTTACATCTCAACAATGTATCACTAAAATGGCCACAGAGTTTTCACTGAAATGGTCACACAGTTTTAAACAAAGTACATTCATTTAATAAATCACAAAATCCTTAATTCTAGCACAAAGTACAAAAATCAAAGTTCTCAAGTACACAGTATCCAAGTAGTCTTCTTTCAGCTTGACTAAAGCCTGGCTTTCAGCTTCCATGGTTCCTCTTCCATGGTCCCAGCTCCAACTGTCAATTGGGTTCAAAGGCAAGCAGCTCCCAGTTCCTTGTACAGCTCCTTATCCAGTTCTTCATCCAATTTCTGTTCCATATTGAAGTTGCCAGTGTCCAGTCCACCTCAAGTCCTTCATAGTTCCTGTTTCTGGGAAGATAAAGCTTGATAGAGACACAATAATATTCATGCACATTGCTGGCACTATCATCAATTCACTATTTGCCTGTAAAATCAACTCAGACCCACCAACAGGATCTGAGAACTCAACACAAATCATTAACATAGAAATCAACACAGATCCACAAACAAGGTCCAAGAGGTCAGCACAAATCATCACTAAAGTCCCAGGATGTCTAAAATCCCCCTCCAGGATTTCTGTAATCAAACAACCAGAAAATCATCTTTCAGGGCTTCTTTAAAAAGTTCACAAACAAACCTCAATACAGACAGAGCAGACAAACAGAGTGCCTGGATACCACAAGTTTTCTCCTCCTTGACTCTGTCACAAGAATCTTCTTCTCAGTTCTGCTGTCTCTAGACAAAACCTTTCCTTATATATGGTCATTAGCTCTCGCCTTTCTGTTGCAGAAGTTCATGGGTTCACACATGTTCTGTTTCTTAACAGACTTGATACAAGGCTCAAAAGAAACTTGAACTGAAACAAGGTCTTAATTTAATAGCAGAAACAAGATGTGAACTACTTCTCTGCTTGCCATTACAGTTGCCACTTCCTTCATGGAAAATTTCTTCTTTTCCTTTTCTTCTCCTTGCCAGGCAAACGTGATTTTTCTCCCTCCTCAAATTTCTGATGACACTCCACTTGAGCCTTCATTTCATCTTCCAAATATATACTTCACTCTCAATACATATAACTCTTACCCCAAGTCAACCCTTCATCACCTTTCAAATGTATTGCTGGATACTTTCAATTTGTCCTTCATGGAGCTGCCAAAATAATCTTGAACTACAAGTTTGTCAATGTAACTCAACTGCTCAAAAACCTTCAGGGACTTCCTATTGCCTTTAGAATAAAATAAAAATTTGTCACTTGACTGTACATGACTTCCATAACATCACCTAATGAGATAGTATTTCTAAAGTATTTAGCACTCTGTCTGCCATGTAATTTGCAGTATGTACTTACGTATATACATATATTGTTTTTATTTTATGAAGAGGAGGAGATAGAAGTGTGTTTTTATGAAAGAGGTGGCATTTAAATTATAATTTAACAGATAAATAAGAGTCTAAAGAGTGAAAAGGGTGAAGAAAAGCATTTTAGGAATGGATAACAATATGACCAGAAGAATGTAAACAGGAAAGTCTGGGTATTCCAATAATTCAGAAGGTAGTAATATGCCTTATTTAATGTGTAGAAAGACTAAAAAAATTAATAGTGACAAGATGGACTTAATGACAATAAAGGACTTATATGCCAAGTAAAATGATTTTTGCATTTATTCTCTAATTAGAATGTAAGAAAGAATAAGCTGCTGGTTAAGAAATATTGGCAGTGGGCCAAAATGGTGATCCAAAGTTTACTTAATAAAATAGACACAACTTTCTTGAAGGTAAGATAATGTGAGTATTTCAGGAAAGCAAGTATGCACAAGGACTTTCAGATAAAATTTTAGCTCAATAGGTATATTTAAATCAATAAAAATGATGAATGAATAAAAAGTATTTATGGAGTAATTTCTATATATTATGCATTATATTAAATACTAGCGATACAAATAGAAAAGCAAGAAATTTCTTTCTCTAAAAGAGTTCACATATCAATAGGAGACAATGCATATTGGAGGTTTCATGTATAAGTCAGATTTTAGACCTAGTGATCCTGAAGGTATAGCAGCAAATTACTTCTTTAATGTGTCTTCTTTAATTCTACTCCCATTCATAAAATATGTTTTTTATATGGTACAATTTGATAGTTCTAAGGTTTTAGGTGGTGAGAAACTCCTGCGTTTTATAGTTGTAGCTACTGAGTTGGAGGGCTACAGTACCTACAGAAGTAGTTCTTGGGTAGCATGTCTTAAATTATTTCTCTCCTAGACAGTGACTTTGGGCATCAAAATGGTAGCATGTTTTCAATCTTGGAAAAACTTATTTCTGGAATAATGGCATGTTCTAAGAAATAAATGGCTCAAATTAGCCCTTCCTTAGTAGCAACAGAAACACGCCCTGTCAATCCAGTTATTCAGCACATTTTTTAAGATGCATTTTCTGGCTGTAGCTCCAAAAGTTGGTGGTAACAGTGAAATGCCCATTTATTTTCTGAAATATAAAAAAGCAAAAATGGTTTCATATTTATAGCTACAAATGATGAATGGTAATTTATATTTTTCATGAAGCCTTGCTCCTCTTTTAAGAAAGCACATGTATCCATGTAATGAAAACAATGATTCTAGTTTCATAATATTGGAGTTTATTCACTAGTATTTATTCAATAAAAATATCTATTGAACAATTTAAGCAAAATAACCAATAGAAAATAAAGTCTTTACTCCTTTAGCAAATGAACCATTTTGGTTTTACTTTATTTTTCTGTTGCAGAGGCCCTTAGATATAGTAGGAGCTTAATGAATACTTGTAGAGTGAATGAATCATAGCTAATCATTCCCTACTATTGATTTAGTTAGTTATAGAATGATTCACCTTTGAAAAGAGTGAGACATTATTTTTGAAATACTTAGAATGATAGGAATCTGCACTGTGGGAGTGACTGGGAAGATGGTGTTGTTGGGCCTAAAAGGATACTTTGATTTGTAACTTGTTTTTATTTCTAAGATAGCCTTAGAAAACAAACAGAAAGGTAAATATGAACCAGTGGAGATAGCTACTTCACCATTTTCAGTGAATTATGTTGCTCTAGTTCAAGAGCTAAAAGGAATATTTCAATTCCTTTGGAACATAAGAATAGTAAGAACAGAGCAGCTATTAAAAACACCAATGGATTTGGTCAACTTTAAAAATTACTGTTGCTTTTATTAGATATACTTTGGTTATTGGTTAATGTTTTCTTCAATTGATAAACCTGGCCATGGAGCTAAAGAACCATGGTCATAAAGATATTCATATATAAATATTGCCATTCAACTTTTCTAACAGATCTAATATGAAGGGATAAATACCTCAAGGAGGGAAGTATTGAGGAGAGCACTAAAAGCCTGGGTAACAGGTAGTGAGAACATTTATAAAATATGACTGAATGCTATTTATTATATTAGTTGAAAGCCTTTCTTAGTAAGAATATTTTTCAATTACTTCTTAGTTTTTTTAAATTTATTTAAAAAAATCATATTGTTGGGGGAGAGAAATGAGTCTTAAACATTGGATTCTCTTTAGATATATTCTTCCAAGCTACTCACCATGCTACTTTCAATTGTATCCCACTCCTGGCCCTAACACTATCCCTCAGCATTTTGAATTATTCATGGAACAGTTGACTTTGCCATTCTCAACACTGTATTTGAGGATATAAGAAATGAAAATGAAACTTGCATTGGTCAGCATTAAGATGCAATAACCATTATTCAGATGATTGTTATCACCCAGAAGTAACAATCAAGTTCAAAATGAAACTACATTTGAAAGAACTCCATACAAATGTCTTTGTGAAAAATAACTACATTAGGAAGTATTTATATTTCAACCACTTCAATTTTTTTTCCATTTAAGAATAGATAGTCCTTATTACACATCAGGAAGACCTACAGTATTCCATAGTCATACAGATCTATTTTAGAAGCTGTAGGTTGTATGTCTGATGTATAAATAGCATAATATTTGCGTGTTCTGAAACTGGATTATTGAGTCATTTCTTCAGGCCATTTATTCACAGTGTTTTATGTTAAATAGAGAAAAGTTGATGAGGGCTGTAATATGATGTAAAATATATTCTAAGCAAGAAAATGATAATTTGTTGGGTTAGTCACACTTTAGCAAATTACTAAAGGCTGCTAAAGTTAGCAACATTCACAATTCACTAATTCTAGATTCTGTGTTAAGTGTCTCAGTCATTGTAGCTTTAGATTTGATACAATTTATAAAATTATTTATGCAATTTATACAATCATTCCTCTGAAAATCATAACACAGTCTAGTAATTGATTCAAAGGCAGTAAGCATGTTGGAAACCATGGGTATATCTGTAGAGGTAAATTAAATTATTGACATCAGTGATCAAATTTGTAAGTGTTAAGATTGTTTCTTTATATTTTCCACTATACTGAGGTCCCTGAGTGATAAAGAATACATAAAGGTCTAGCTGAATATGTGATTTTTTATTGTTGGAAAAAATAATTTAATCATTATCTCCTTCTATTGCTTCTGTACCTGGCTTGGCCGCCCATTAAGAAAATGAAAAAAATAAGTAGAATTGAAAAGATAGAATAAAATGGTTTTAGGGAATAATTGTTTATCATAAAACAATTTCAGGACCAGAAATCTGGTGAATAGTATTTTTGAAGACTGAAATCATTGGTAGAGAGATGTGGACTAAACAATATTTGGATACAGAGCTTCCTGAATGTCTAGATGCATAGAATAGTCATTAATGATTCTAGAACATGAAGTAGGCATGATCTTTGGTGGGATGCATATATATTTATATATGTGATTATGTATGTTTCATCATTGAATTAGACAAAGTCATAGAAAGCATTCAGGTCTCATTCATAGATGTCAAAACACTCAGAGGAATACCAGCTGATACTGTTAACACATAAAATGTGTTGTCAAATTTGATAGTATGTAACTTAATTTAATAGGTGTAAATATAAAGTTTTACACTTGAATTTAAAAGATCAGTGTCACAAGAACAGGATTAGGAGGCATTGCTAGACTTAAATTTATGCAAAAAACATCTAGAAGATTCATTGAACTGAAAGACACACGAGTCAATAGTGTGATATGGTATCTTAAAAAGAAAATAAATAAATTAAAACACCAAAGCAATATTAAGCCCATTTGAAGATAATCATGTTTCCCATACAAGGATAGTGGCACTCCTGAAGTCTATGTCCAGAGACCACATCTTGAATGCTGTATTCATTTCTGGTTTCCATACTATAGAAATGATGATCTAAAGGAGACCAAACAGACTTAAAGGTCATGACCCTTATAAATGAACTAGTTTAGAACTCCTTTATTCTTCCTGATGAAGGTCATCCCCATTCCCAACCTATATGCAATGTCTTATAATAACCTCAGTTCAAAGGAAGGAGTAAAAGATTAGAAAATCTCCCTGCTCCTTGCTGGAGATTACAGGGACACAAACAGAATGGAATGAAAGGGACAGAAACCAAAAATGAATTTCTGAGATAGCTACAAACTATTTTTAAAATCAAATAAGAATTTTAGAGGAAAATTAGGGAAAGAAATGAAAGCAAGAGAAGGAAATTATAAAAATATAATTATTAGTTTGGCAAAAGAAACAGAAAAAGTATTGAAGAAAGTAACTTTAAAAATAGAATCTGGGGTAGCTAGGTTGCACAGAGAGTAAGAGCACTGCCCCTGCAGTTGGGACAATCTGTGATCGGATGGGCCTCAGAAAATGAGCACCCACACATAAATAATGACTGGCCGTGTAACCTTGAGAAAGTTACTTAGCCCCAATTGCTTTAAAAATAATATAATTGAGGAAATGGGAATAGGAGTCCAAGATTTCACTATGGAAAGCAAAATTGGCCAAAAGAAAAGAAAAATGTAACAAAAGGTCACTGAAGAAAATAATTCCTTAAAAAATAGAATTGGGCAAGCAGAAGTTAATGACTCCACAAAACAGAAACAATGTCAAAAGAATGAAAAAAGGTAAAAGAAAATGTTAACTACGGTATTGAAAAAAAAAAAAAAACTGGCCTAGAAAACATTTCAAGTAGAGCTGACTTAAAATTTCCTGATACAGATGAACACCATAATAAAAGAAAGTCCAGACATCATATTTCAAGAAATCATCAAGGAAAACTATCTCAATATTCTAGAAACAGAAGGCAAGTAGAAATTGAAAGTGTCAAACTGAAAGTGTCTACCAATCATCACTTAAAAGAGATCAGAAAATAAAAACTTCTAGGTACATTAGGGTTCACAGATCGGAGAAATAGTAATACAAACAACCAGAAAAAAAAATATCATTCAATTAAAGAGGAATCTAAATTAAGACCACACAAGATTTAGGAGCTAATGTGTTAGATGCGCAGAGGGGTTGGAATATCATATTTTGGAAGGCAAAATAGCTGAGATTACAACCAAAAATAATCTACTCAGTAAAATTGAGCATAATACTTGAAGGGAAAATTTTATATTTAATGATTTATAGGATTTTCCAACATTCCTGATTGAAAAGTCCAGATCTGGATAGAAAATACGACTTTCAAAGACAAGATTTAAAAGGAGCAGAAAATGGTACACACCAAAGAGAAACCAAAAAGGTTTAAATGAGGTTAAGCCATTTACATTTCTGTGTGGAACATTGATACATTTAACTTTTAAGAACATTGTCATTATTAGAACAATTAGTAGGATATTGTATAAAAACAGAGTATGAGAATGAGGCAATTATAGTGGGATGAAATAAAAAATGTGTAGGTTAGGAAACAGTATCTATTGGGATGAGGGAGAAGGTAGAGGTAGGGTGAGCAAAAAGAATCTCACAGTAAAGAGATATACAAAGAAGAGCTCTGATAGTGGAGGGGGAGATGATGGAAGGGAGAGTAATGCTTGATTTTCACTCAGATCTAAATTGGCTCAAAGAGGGGAATGCACACACATGTTAACGTACAAACACACACAGGTGTGCGATTTAGGGTTGTGTGTGTTTATTAAATTATTAATAGAAATGTTTCTTATCCAACAAGAAGCAGGAAAGGAAGGCAGTTAAAAAATTGGGAGTGATTTTTTTAAAAGTAAAAGATGGATAAAAGAAGCCAGTAGTAAGAAAGCAGATTTTAGAGGAGGGAAGGGTTAAAAATAGGAAGAAAAGGATAAAAAGGAAATTAAGAAGGAAGGAAATGCCCAGTTAGTAATCATAATTTTGAATGTGAATTGGATAAACTCATCATTCAAACAGAGGTACAAAAATATGTCAGGAACTAGAATCCAATAATATACTGTTTGAAAGAAACTTACTTGAAACAGAGAGAGACAGAGTTAAAATAAAGGGCTGGAACATAATTTATTATGCCGTAGCTGATTGAGGAAAGGCAGGGGTAACCATCATGATTACACACAAAGAAAAAAAAAAATATATATATATATATATATATAATTAGACTTAATTAGAGGAGATAATATATATATATACATATATATATTATCTCCTCTAAGTCTAATTATATATATAATTATATAATATATAATAATAATACAAATATATTATATATTTATATAATATATAATATATAAATTATATATATATTATATATAATACATATTTATATATAAATTAATATAAATATAAATAATAATAATATATTATATATAATTATATATATATATATATAATTAGACTTAATTAGAGGAGATAAGCAGAGAAACACCTTGCCAAAAGGTGCCATACACAATAAAATAATATCAATATTTAATGTAAGAGCACCAAATGATTATAACATCCAAATTCTTAAAGGAAAATTTAAATTAGTTATAAGCAAAAATAGACTTTAAAATTTATTAATGGGTGACCTCAACTTTTCCCTCTCAGAGCTAATCAAAACTAAAACTAAAACAAATGAGGAAGAAATTAGGTAAATTACAGACTCTTAGAAAGATGAGATGTCATAGAACTCTTTAAAAATAAATAAGAATAGAAATGAATATAGGTTTTTCTCTGATGCTCATCACACCTTCACAAAAAATGGCTATGTATTAAAGCATAAAAGCTTAAAACCAGATGCAGAAACATAGAAATATTAAATGGAATCTTTCAGGGAACAATGGAACAAAAATCACATTCAGTTCAAAAGCCATTTAGGCATAGATTTAAATAAATTGAAAACTAATCTCATCCTCAAGAATAGTTCAAAGAACAAATCATAGAAACAATAAATAATTTAATTGAAAAGAGTGAGAAAAATTCCAGTCTGTGGGAGTCATCCAAAGCTATACTTAGGGAAAAATTTATATCGTAAAATGCATGTTTTAATAAAAGGGAAAAAAAGTCAAATCAATGAATTGGACATTCAATTAAAAAAAAAAACCTAGAAAAAAAACAAATTAAAAATCCCCAATTAAGTACAAAAATATTATGAAAATCAAAAGAGAATTATTAAAACTGAAGTGAAAAATACTTTGAACTAATAAATGAAACAGTTCTGACTTTATTTTGATATTTCATTATTATTAATTGGTTAATTAAAAATATAATTAAATTGCTACTATCAAAAATGAACAGGTTGAATGCGCCACCAATGAAGATGATATTAAAGCAATTATTAAGAACTATTTTGCCTAATTATATGCCATAAAACTGAGAATCCAAGTGAAATGGGTGTCTATATACAAAAGTGTAAACAGTTGAGATTCTCAAAAGAGGAAATAAACTATTTAGATAATATTTACATAACTTTATCTTAGAAAAAATAAACTAAATAACCAGCAATAAAGTCCCTATGGGGGAAAAATAGCTAGGAGATTACTGAAATATATTTTGAAAAATTACACTATGTACATGTTGGATTTATATAAGGAATGTAGTGCTTGTTCAATATTGGGAAATCTTTCAGCATAATTAACCATATCAATAACAAAAGCTACAAAAATATATGATTACATCAATAGCGCCAAAAAAAAATTCCCTGACAAATTCAATGCCCATTTCTATTAAAAACTGTAAGAAACAAAAATAAATTAAACTTTCCTTAAAATTAATGTGGTATCAGGGCAGCTAGGTGGATCAGTGAGTAGAGCATTGGCCCTGGAGTCAGAAGTACCTGAGTTCGGATCCGGCCTCAGACACTTA
This sequence comes from Gymnobelideus leadbeateri, assembly GCA_011680675.1. Classification (NCBI taxonomy): domain Eukaryota; kingdom Metazoa; phylum Chordata; class Mammalia; order Diprotodontia; family Petauridae; genus Gymnobelideus; species Gymnobelideus leadbeateri. The sequence goes on along the minus strand of WOXC01011740.1, from coordinate 31,438 downwards.
ACGCACACAAACAAAAATCTAGCTGTGTGACCTTGGGCAAGTCACTTAACCCCAATTGTCCTCCAAAAAAAGCAAAAAAAAATTACATTTTAATTGATATCAAATTGCTTACCTTCATACGGATTTGGGAGGAGGGGAAGTTAGGAAAAGAACTTGGAACCCCCATTTGTTAAAAAAAGGAATGTTATTATTTTACATGTCATTGAGAATTATTTAATAAAATAAATAAAATATATTAAAATGATATTAAATATAATCTAATGATGAATCCATAATTCTACCAAGAGTGATACAGTAAGATTGTTTTGCTCATAGCACCTCCAACATTTGCCATACTCCTTTTTTTTTTTGTTGTATTTACCACTTATGTAGTTTGATTACTCAATAAGTAAAGTTACTAAGGACTGTCTTTGTGCCAGAAACTTTGTTAAGTACTGGCAATACAAAAAAGGAAAAAGACAGCCCCTACCCTCAATCAGTTTATAATCTAATAGATGTAAGATAGAAAATAAAATTTGAATAAATATTCATTTCTTTCATCATTAGTGATTCAGAGTTTTAAAGTATTTCTAGAAATTCAAGTCAATAGAGTGAATGGTTTAGCAATAATATGATGAGCACTTGAATACTAAAAGCCACCAGGTTGCCAAAGGAGGCAGGAACCATTCCAAGTTGTAAAAATGGAAAAATTAAAAATATACATCTTTGTCAATCGGTTGATATTTGTCCTTTTTATGTTTGATGTACTTCCTGTTTGGTCAATAGCTGATCTGATCTCAATAAAGAATAAAAGCAACAAGAGTAACCATGAGAACAATGACAATGATGATGACAACAATAACAAAGGAACAAGATAGCTGCCCATTCATATCCTTTGTTCTTTTATCTATTGGAAGAAATGTCTTTTTTTCATTGTTTTATTCAAATTTGGTTTACCTCTTTTAATGTCACATTTGTGAGTATATCTATTTTATTTTAAAAACAACTGCTTTGTTTTATGAATTCAGTGTTTTGTTTTGTTTTGTTTTGTTTTGTTTTGGTCAATTTTCTAAATGCCTTCTTTGGTTTTCAGGAAAATGTGCAAATACACATATTTCTTTAGTTATATTACTAGTAAATATATCTATTCATTTTTCTCTTTTAATATTATTTAGAGATACAAACTTTATGATTGGGACTGTTTTCACTATGTGCACAAAATTTGATGCTATTTCATTACTTTCATTCTATCTGTTTCTATGATGTGTTTTTTGATAGATGATTCTGTTGGAATAAGTTACATAATTTTGGGTCTTTAGTATCATTTTATTGCACTGTTTTCAGCAAAATATGTTTAGAATTCAGATTTTAAATATACATACAAACATATATATACATAAATATACACATACATATTTATATTCAATATCATACAATATTTTTTTAGAAATCCTAACAATAATGATGAAAAGGAAAAGAAAAAGAAGGAATGAGACTGGGAAATGAGGTAATAAAACTCTCTTTTTTTCAGATATTATGAGGATATACTTGGAAAATATTCAACTAAAAAAGTGAACTAAAATAATTAGCAATTTTAGGAAAAGTACAAGGACATGAAGTAAATCCACATAAGTCATCATTATTCTTGAATATGGCAAATAAAATATTGCAAGAAGAAGATAATCTCTTGATTATCTATTTAAAATAACTCTAAGCCACCATAAAATAATTGAAAATACACTTACAGGGTGGAGCCAAGATGGCGGAGTAGAAACAGCTCATCCAAGCCACTCTGCCCCCAGATGCCCCCCAAACTATGTAAAAGGGGATTCTGAACAACTTCTGGAGGACCAGCACCCACAGAACGACACAGAGAAGCTAACCTCCCGCTGAGGACAGCCCAGCAGCCCTGCAGGAAGGACCAGAGCAGGGCTCTGGGAGCCGGCAGCACGCAGAGCGCAGGGAGCTGAGCGGAGCAGAGACCAGGTCTGCATGACCCGAGGTTTTAGGCCCAAGGCAGCAGGGCCAGCAGCCAGCTGGAGGAACCCCAGAACACCAGCAGCTGTGGAAACTCCAGAATTATCAACATAGACATGCCTAGGACAAAGTAAGAGGTTAATGTCCTATGGACTTTGGGACCTGTATTTGGGGAGTGCGTCGGCTCCCTCCCCTGGGGGCTAGAAGCCGCTGAGGAGACATGTCATTTTGTAGTTTTCAGAGGCAGCTCCAGCTCCTGGCCTGCGAATTGTAGGGAGATCCAGTGACCAGTCTTGGGGGGTAATCGCTCTTGCTTTAACCTCCCTGGATCTGGATTGTGATCTAGGGTGGAAGTCGTGGGTGGGTTTACAGCTTGCCAGAAACAGAAGTTGGCCCCCACAAGTTCGGGACGAAAATTCCTCTATCTGGCCTTAAAGCCATAGTGTGGCAAGAAGCCCAAAAGTAAAGCAATTAAGTGGCAACATGCCTAGGCAAAGGAAACAGAAAAATGCAACCGCTACACTCCTACTTTGGGGGCATAGAGCGGGAAAAGGACTGCAAGGTCAGAAGTCCTGCTCCAAAAGACCTAGGGGAAAACATGAGTGGGTTGCAGGCCATAGAGGACTTTAAGAAGGACTTTAAAAATCAAATAAGAGAAGTGGAGGAAAAATTGGAAAGAGAAATGAAAAGGATGCAGGAAAAGTATGAAATGAGGGTCAACAACCCGACTGAGGAAAACAACACCTTAAAAAAATAGACTAACTCAAATGCCAAAGGAGTTCCAAAAGGGCAATGAGGAGAAGAATGCCTTAAAAAGTCGAATTTTCCAGGTGGAAAAAGAATCTCAAAAGTTCACTGAGGAGATTCATTCCTTCAGAGTTAGACTGGAACAAATGGAAGCTAATGACTTTATGAGAAATCAAGATGCTGTTAAGCAGACCCAAACAAATGAGAGATTAGAAGGCAATGTGAAATATCTCATGGGAAAAACCACTGACCTGGAAAATAGATCCAGGAGAGACAATTTAAAAATTATTGGACTGCCAGAAAGCCATGATGAAAGAAAGAACCTAGAAATCACCCTTCAAGAAATTCTCAAGGAAAACTGCCCTGATGTTTTAGATCCAGAGGGCAAAAGAGAGGTTGAAAGAATCCAGAGATCACCTCCTGAAAAAGATCCCAAAAAGAAAACTCCCAGGAATATTATAGCCAGGTTCCAGAATCCCCAGATCAAGGAGAAAATACTACAAGCAGCCAGGAAGAAACAATTTCAATATTGTGGAAACAAAATCAGAATAGCCCAGGACCTGGCAGCTTCTACACTGAGGGATTGAAGGGCATGGAATATGATATTCCAGAGGGCAAAAGAACTGGGAATGAACCCAAGGATCACCTACCCAGCAAAACTGAGTGTTTTGTTTCAGGGGGAAATATGGTCATTCAGTGGAATAGAGGACTTTCAAGCATTCTTGAGGAAAAAAACAGAATTGGATAGAAAATTTGACATCCAGACAGAAGAAGGAAGAGATGCCTGAGAAGGTAATCAGGGAAAAGAAATGAAAAGAAACTTATCAAAGTTGAACTATTTACATTCCTATATGGAAAAACAATAACTGTGACTGATGATATCTTTCTCACTATGAAAACAATGGAATAAGGGTGTGTGGTCATATGAATACATATATGAATGTGTGTGTATATGGTTACAGTTTTATATGGATAGAGGGCATAGGTTGAATTTGTTGGGAAGGGAGAATACTCAAGGGATGAAATTATGAGTTGAGAGAGGAAAGTGGAAAGAGGAGATGGGGAGAGACAGGGTAGGGTAAAGTATCTCATGTAGAAGAAGCAAGGGGAAGTGGTTGCAAGGGAGGAGTATAATAGGAAGGCAAAAAAGGCAAAACCACATTCTCATTGAATTAGGTTCAGGGAGAGAATGACATACATACTAAATGGGATATCTCAACCTGCAGCAGAATCAGGGGAAGGGACTTGAGAGGAGGGATGATGGATGGGAGGGCATTCTTGGGGGGAGGGGAGGTTGGAGGTACCCACTATAGAAGAGGGACAGGATCATGTAGGAATGTACCAGTTGGGGGGTGGGATGAGTGGGAGGAATTATAAGCAGCCTTGTACAATATATCTACTATGATAATGTTTTGCATAGCTAGACATGTACAACATATACTGGATTACTTATCTCCCCAAGGGAATGGGTGACAAAGGAGGAAGGAAATGGATCTGAAATTTGAGGTCTTAACATTATATGTTTCAAATATATATATATATATATATATATATATATATATATATATATATATATATATATATATAAATATTTATTATTAATACTCTTTTGCTTATAATTGGGAGATAAGATGTGCAGGCATTGGGACACAAAGATTCACCTTCCTCTAATGGAAAAGTCGAAGGGGGTATGGGAGAAGGTATGGGAGAGAGCAGATTGGAGGAATCAATGTCTTGTGGGACTGCTATTCTGGGAGTTTGGGTAGGGGAATAACGGGGGGAAAATGATTGTAACTCAAAATCTGGTGCAAATGAATGATGTAAAACAGAAGTTAATAAAGCATTTGTTTAAAAAAATAAAGAAAATACACTTACAAAAATGAACCCAGCTACTTTGTGATTAAAAAAAAACAAAACAAAAAAAAACTTTTCATAAAATAAGAATTTATATATTTAATAGCAACTCAATTAAATTACAAAAAAAATTGCCAAATTGGAAAAATAATTTTAAAAAGTATTGGAAAAACAAATGGTCAAGAATACCAAAACAACCAATAAAAATGTAAAGGAAGGTGTTTTAGCATTAGCATATCTTAAACTATGTAAAAAGGCAGTAATTATCAAAACTATCTGGTATTGCAGAGAAAATGTAAAAGTAAGGGGGGCCAAGCCAAGATGGTGGAGTAGAAACAGCACTTCCACAGCACTCCAGCCCACAGAACTTCAAAATCGTGTAAAAGGAGACTCTGAACAACTTCTGGAGCTCTAGCACCTACAGATCAACACAGAGAAGCTAACCTCCCATTGAGGACTGCCCGGCAGTCCTTCAGGGCGCGGCCAGTGAAGTGATGTGGGAGCTGAGCCCAGGCCCAAGTGAGTCCCAGTTTTAGCCCCAGGGCCACCAGGCCAGCAGTTGGCTGGAGGGACCCCAGAACACCAGCAGTTGTGGTGGTTCCAGAATTATCAACACAAATATGCCTAGGACAAAATGCCCTATGGACTTTGGGACCAGTATTTTGGGAACACGTCAGCTTCTTCCCCTGGGGGTGAGAAGCCTCTGAGGAGCCGCAGCACAGCCACCATTTTGCAGCTTCAGGTGCAGCTTCAGCTTCTGGCTTGCGAACTGTAGGGAGATCCAGTGATGAGTATTGGGGAGTAATCATTCTTGCTTTAACCTCCATGGATCTGGATTGTGGTCTGTGGTTGAGTTCTTGGGGTGTGTATCAAGCTTGCCAGATTGTTTGGAGGCTTCACAGAGGCCATCCAACTAATACCTCCAGCAATAACTACAGAGGAAACCCCAGCATTTGGCACAGTAGCTTCCCTGTCTGGTGGCAGAGTCCTACAGTAGAAACAAGCCCAAAAGACAAGTAATTAAGTGGCAACATGCCTAGGCAAAGGGTAACAAAATAAACAGAAAAATTCAACATTAGACTCCTATTTTGGGGGCAAGGAGGATCAAAGCATGAAAGGGAGGATTACTGTGAGGTCAGAAATCCTTCACCAAAAGCCCCAGATGAAAATATGAGTGAGTTACAGGCCATACAGGACCTTAAGAAGGATTTTAAAAACCAAATAAGAGAAGTGGAGGAAAAATAGGGAAAAGAAATAAGAAGGCTTTAGGAAAAGTAGGAAATAAGAGTAAACAGCCTGACTGAGGAAAATAACACCTTAAAAAATAGACTAACTCAAATGGCAAAAGAGGCTCAAAAGGGCAATGAGGAGAAGAATACCTTAAAAAGTCGAATTTGCCAGAAGGAAAAAGAATCTAAAAAGCTCACTGTGGAGATTCATTCCTTCAGTGTTAGACTGGAGCAAATGGAAGCTAGTGACTTTATGAGAAATCAAGATGCTGTTAAACAGATCCAAATAAATGAGAGAAGAGAAGGCAATGTGAAATATGTCATGGGAAAGACCAATGACCTCGAAAATAGTTCCAGGAGAGATAATATAAAAATTATTGCACTACCTGAAAGCCATGATCAAAGAAAGAAATCATCCTTCAAGAAATCCTCAAGGAGGTGAGAGTGCCTTAGAATAGTGAGAGCACTGTGAGAGTGATGTGGAATTTTCTAGCAAAGACTTGCTCTGTCTGATGCAAGTAAACCTTTAATAAAATTAACTTTTTTGGCTAGAAAGCTTTGGGTCGAATTCATTTGGCAGGACCTGGTGTGTTGCTTTTTTGTTGTCTCCAGAACTGTCCTAGCCCTTTGTAGGGGTGGCCTTTTCGTTTTTGTGTTTCTCTGACCAGGAAACCACTGCTAATATCGAGTTCTTCTCCAGCCAGCACTGGAAGATGCATAAGCTTTGATAAGTTCCTGTTGATTTCTTTTCCTTGATTACCTTCTCAAGCATCTCTTGCTTCTTGCGTCTGAATGTCAGATTTTCTATTCAACTCTCGTTTTTTCATCAAGAATGCTTGAAAGTCCTCTATTCCACTGAATGACCATATTTTCCCCTGAAACAAGATACTCAGTTTTGCTGGGTAGGTGACCATTGGGTTCATTCCCAGCTCTTTTGCCTTCTGGAATATCATATTCCATGCTCTTTGATCCCTCAGTGTAGAAGCTGCCAGGTCCTGGGCTATTCTGATTGTTTTTCCACAATATTGAAATTGTTTCTTCTTGGCTGCTTGTAGTATTTTCTCCTTGATCTGGGAGTTCTGGAACCTGGCTATAATATTCCTGGGAGTTTTCTTTTTGGGATCTTTTTCAGGAGGTGATTGGTGGATTCTTTCAACCTCTATTTCCCCCACTAGGTCTAAAACATCAGGGCAATTTTCCTTGAGAATTTCTTTAAGGATGATTTCTAGGTTCCTTCTTTGATCATGGCTTTCAGGTAGTGCAATAATTTTTTTTAAATTATCTCTCCTAGATCTATTTTCCAGTTCAATGGTTTTTCCCATGAGATATTTCACATTGCCTTCCATTCTTTCATTTGTTTATATCTGTTTAATAGTATTTTGTTTTCTCATAAAGTCACTAGCTTCCATTTGCTCCAGTCTAACTCTGAAGGAATGAATCTCCTCAGTGAGCTTTTGAGATTCTTTTTCCATCTGGCAAATTCGACTTTTTAAGGCATTCTTCTCCTCATCTCCTTTCTGAGACTCTTTTGCCATTTGAGTTAGTCTCTTTTTTAAGGTGTTATTTTCCTCAGTCAGGCTGTTGACTGTCATTTCATACTTTTCTTGCATCTTTTTCATTTCTCTTCCCAAATTTCACCCCACTTCTCTTATCTGCTTCTTAAGGTCCTCTATGGCCTGTAGCCAGCTTGTATTTTCATTTGGGGCTTTTGGTGCAGGAGTTCTGACCTCACAGTCTTCCTCCATGCTTTGAGCCTCTTTGTCCCTAAAATAGGAGTCCGATGTTGAACTTTTCTGTTTATTTTGTTTCATTTGCCTAGGCATGTTGCCACTTTACTTGATTTTTGGGCTTGTTGCCACAGTAGGACTCTGCCACCAGACAGGGGAGCTTCCGCCCAAATATGGGGTCTTCACAAACTCTGCCAGTTGGGTGGCCTCTGTAAAGCTTCCACCCACTCTGGAAAATTGGATATCCACCCCAAACTTCCCCCCCCAGACCACAGTCCAGATCCAGGCAGTTTAAAGCAAAAGCGATTAACCCCCAGACTGATTGCTGGATCTCCCTACAGTTCACAGACTAGGAGCTAGAGCCACTACTGATGCTGCAAAATGGCTTCTGTGCAGCAGTTTCTTCAGCCGCTTTTTGCCCCCAGGGGAGGAAGTCACGCATTCCCCAAATACTGGTTCCAAAGTCCATAGGGCACTAACTTCTCACTTTGTCCTAGGCATATCTGCGCTGTTAATTCTGGAATCACCACAATTGCTGGTATTCTTGGGTCCCTCCAGCCAGCTGAAGGCCCGGCCACCCTGGGGCTAAAACCGCAGACCTGGGCTTGGCTCTGTGGGCTGTGCTGTCTGTTCCCATCGAGCTGTGCTGCCTGCTCTCAGAGCACTGCACTGCCCACTCCCTGCAGGGCTGCTGGGCTGTCCTCAGGAGGAGGTTAGTTTATCTGTGACGTTCTGTGGGTGCTGTGGCTCCAGAAGTTGTCCGGAGTCCCCTTTCACATTGTTTGAAATTTGTGTGAGGCAGAGCACATTGGAAATGCTATTTCTACTCCGCCATCTTGGCTCCGCCCCCCTCGGTTACCCACTTTATTATGGCTAAGTTGTCTGTTCTAACCAATTGCTTCTACCCTTCCCTTGACCAAGCAGGTCAGGGGCATGGAAGGGAAAACTAAGGGATGTCTCCAGACATACCCAGTCCCCTGCCTACCTGAGGATCTATTGTTTGAACCCTCCTTCCTTATGCTCTCCTCCTATCCTGTCCCCTTGTTGAAATTGGGAAGCCAATTTTCTCTAGTTAAGCCTCCCAGATCTCCCCATGTTCTCTTAGAAGTGTGGGAGATAGTTAAGTCAATTGTTGGGATCAGAAAATTCCTGGGTGAGCTACTTTTGCCATGTCAGCATTTGTTTTTGACTCCTAAATCCTAAAGTGTTCCCCCAAAGTGGTTTATATCCCATTAAGCCCAAGGCCTGGGAGGGACTTCAATCAGGTTAATTGCTGCTCAAGGCCCAGATCACCAGGTGAAAGCTTTTGAGAATTTGAAAACTAAACTGACCACCACTCCAGAGTTACCCAATATAGAAGAACTCTAGATTGGCAGTGGATTCCTGGTCGGAGAACCATGGGAATGAAGAGGTTGCCCCTGAGGGGGGTTGGGATAGCTCTTGAGACCCAGGGGGAGCAACAAGCTGGGTCCTGCTGAATGGGTTCAACCTGAGTCTTTTCATCTAAAGAGAAATAAAAATTTGTTAAAAGTTTCCTTGCAGTAGACACGGAGTGGGTCTTTGATGGGGAATTCTATGTCACTCTTACAGAGCTCTCACTATTCTATGGCATTCTATGGCACTCTCACTATTCTATGGCACTCACATCACGTGGTGTGAGATGGGGTCTTATATACAGAAGGTTGTGGGAAGAATCTAACAGTGGTCTAGAGGAGGAGTTTGGGGGGGGGGGTCTTCAGGAGGAGTTAATGAGGTCAATGAGTTATTAAGGGTGGGAAGCCACCTGGAGACAACAATGGTGGGCTAGGCCAGTTCAAGAGTGGGAAGTCTAGTAACAGACTTGCCTCATCAAATGGGATGATTTAATCAAGAGTCCAAGGGAGGTTCCCAGAGCCTGTACCTCAAGGACTCAAGGAGAGCTTGAGGGGGCTCACAGAGCCCATAGGTCATAAGAGCTATTCCCCAACTTGGCACTCAAAGATTTGTGGGTTAGAAGTGTGGGCAAGGGTGGTGGCAACAATTCCCAGGCTCTGGGGTGCTCTGTGGATTCATATTCCTAGAACTAAAAAGCATGAGCTTCCACTTATAATCCTACCTTCAATATTAAGCCAGGAGATACAATTAGGTCAAAAACAAAGGTATTCATGAAGATGACATAGTAAGAATTATAGCTGAAAATCATCCCTACCCCCACATATTAGAAGCACACTTTCCCACAAATATATTCAGCCTCCATGGTTAGAGTGAGGACAAAGTCCCCTGACAGTGATACCCACCTAGGAAGCAAAGCACATGGCTAAGGCAACTCACACCTCCAGTACAGCAGGGACCTGAGAACCTTACTCATAGTACCCTTAGGAGTTTCTACTGGGGAGCCATTCATGTTTTTTTTTTTTTACTCTGAAATTGGAGGCCCATCCCTAATTTAATGGAAAGAAACATTTACAGGTTACATTTACATATACTATAATACAAGAATGATATCCCTTTGCCAGCAGATAAAATTACATTTCCTTGCCATGTCTTTCTTGATTCCAACTTGATAATTCTTAAGTGTGTAAATGATAGAATACTCAGCTAAAAGAGTTCTTCATAAATAGTTACAAAACCTGCCGAAACACAAAGAGGGGGAAAGTATTTTCGTTCAAGAAAATGACATTTGAATGCCACACAACACAAGAAACAATGTTTAGAGACAAAGTATTAAGTGTTTCCAGAAGAGAGTGGGTCAGTAAACTACTTAGCTGAAGACAAAAGACTACCCTTCCCCAGGACCACAGTGCACAAAAAGCAAAATGTCAAACAACAGTACCTCAAAGCAAAATAAAGGTCTGAGGATGAAGCCAGCTCACTTGTAATCCTGTTACAGAATTTGAGAGTCACCATTTAGGTCCGTTGTACTGGAAAATATTTGCTAGCTCAGAATGTTATATTTGGAGATTCTGCTAAGAATTCAACCAAGGATGCCTAAGGCATTTTCCAGCTGAAGCTCTTTTTTCTGGAACCATTTCTAACATCAGGATCAGGAAAACTGTAAACTGTGCAGCATCTTCATGAGGCCAACCATATTTCTCCACAAGCACATCAAAGAGGCTCCAGGGTTTCAGCTTCGTAATATGCCGTAGTTCTCCTCTGTGATTGAAGAATTCCCAAGAATATTTTCCAGACAGAGCAAAGTGCCTTGGGATACTGCCTAGAAGCTCTATGATGTGTGCTATATGGTCTTCATCTCTGGAATAGTCTTCACCCAAATGTGGTTCAAACAAATAATCTCCAGTGGCAAGTTCAAATGCCATACATGCCATACTCCAAATAACAGCAGGTGTACTGTAGCCAGCTCCTATTAAAACTTCTATGGATCTATACTGACGAGTCTGAATATCCTCTGTGAAGTGCTTGTGCACCCAGCAAGCATTTCCCAGATCAGCAATTTTAACTCTAATTTTATCTGCATTCCTTGGATCCAGGGGATTCACCAACAAGTCAGCAGCCCGGGTTTTTGTTTTTGGCTTATCTCCAGTACTGGATGCCGAAACTGTTCTGCTCCTGTCATGAGATGGACTGTTTTCTTCTCGCTCAGTTAGAGCTGATCCATCAGAAATTGCAGAGCCACAGGCCACAGATTCTAAAGCCCCAGAGAACACTGAAGCTGTAAACTCTGAAAACTGTGACTCAGGAATTTTATGTCGTCCACTTGGCAAATCACCATTAAATTGTTCATAGGAGCTACTATATGTGTAATCTCTTTCTGCATTTGGCTCATCAAGATTATATTCCTCTGGATTTGGGCACTCTTCCTCATCATCCTCTTCATCTTCTATTTGTTGTTCCAATAAGAATGGGCCATTTTCAATATGGCCATTTGTTTTGGGGGGATTCTATCCATATAGGGTCTGTGTTGGCAAGTTCTTGTTCAACATCATCATCATCTTTTTCTGTTTTCTTTTTCAGTGTCTTCTTTCTCCTCTTGATCTTCAGTTTCACCGTCATCATTTGCAGGTTCTTCATCAGCTGCCTCCTTTAATCCTGCTGTTTTTAGTTTGACTTCTGGGTGGTACTCATCTTCCTGATCATTCGTAGGTATAGTTGAAGTGATGTTCTCTTCTATTTTTTTCCTTTCAGCTTCTCGCTCTAGTTCTTCTATTTCCTGAAGGCGTTTTTCCAAAAGCTCTGCCTGCCTTTTCTGTTTTTTTTTTCAGTTTTTTCTTTTTGTTTTTAGATATTTTTCCTATAGGCTTTTGTTGTGGAGCAGTACTCACTGCTGAGCCAGAAGGAGGAGGAGCACCTGCTTTCTGCCACTCTGTGGCCTCTGCCGCCATCCTACATACACACGCATCATCTACACACATCAAAATGTTTTCTGGCTTGATATCAGTATGGATAATCTTGCACTTGCTGTGTAGATAATCTAAACCCTGCAGAACCTGTCGAATTATACTTTTTACACAACGGATGGGAAGACCTTGGTAGTTTGATTTGATTATCCACTTTAGGAGGTGATGGCCAAGTACCTCAAAGACCATACATACATGTATGCCATTCATGCCTGAAATTTTGAAGTCATCAATTAACTCTACAACCATGTCTTTGTTTGGGTCACTTGGGTCACTTTCACGAACACATTTGAGCAATTTTATTTCATCCAAGGCTGTCTCTGTATAATGCTGGGCACTTTTCACAACCTTCATTGCCACAAATCTTTTTCCCTGCATATCCCAGCATAGCCAGACTGTAGAGAAGGGTCCCCATCCTAGTTTTCTAATAACATGGTAGCGGCCATTGAAAAGGTCTCCGATGTTCACTGGATGGTAGCCACCTTTGCAGTAATCTGCAGGGTCTTCTTGCTCTTCATCATCAGATCCCATAATTTCCTCTTCTGGTTCTGGTGGTGCTGGTTCTGGTAGAGGTGGTGGTGGTGGAGGGGGTACAGAGGGAGCTTTTTGTTGCGCCTCCGGCCTTTCCGGGAGCTCATCCCGCTCGGGGAAGGGGCGGTGACGGGGAGCCGGAGCCGAAGCCAGAGCTGGAGCCGGAGCCGGGGGCTGCAGCCTCCTCCACTCGCTCCGCCAGTCCAGGAGCCATCATTCATGTTTAAGATTCTGTTTGTTTTGTTTTGTTTTGTTTTGTTTTGTTTTGTTTTTGGAGGCAAGGCAATTGGGGTTTAGTGGGAGGCTATCATTCAGCTGGGCTTCCATGGGTCTGGTCCTTGCTTAGTTCTACTCTTGCCTTCCAGAACTTGTTGCCTTATGTCAATAGTCAGCTCTTTTCTCTGCTGCCTAAGTTTATGTGAACCTTTGAATCTTCAAACAGTCCCGAATCAGGACTATTTGAAGCTGCTTTCTTTGCCTCTGTTTCTCTCTCTTCCCTAATGGATTAAATATCTCCTACTCTACTAGTAGATGCTATGGCCAATGTGGGCTGGTGGGAGAAGGAGGAGAGAAGAGAAATCGCTCCCCTCAGGTGCAAGTGTCTTCTGTTAGAGGTACAGAGGACACTTACAACAGAGGTGTCAAACTCATAGCTGAATTGCCTCAAATGGCCAGAAAAATCTCCATGTGCCCCCTTGAAGCAGCTTAACAAAATAAATTAAATATAATGAAATAGGTAATGTCAAAAAAAAAGAGATCCTCAAGGAAAATTGCCCTGATGTTTTAGACCCAGAGGGCGAAATTGAGGTTGAAAAAATCCACCGATCACCTCCTGAAAAAGATGCCAAAAAGAAAACTCCTAAGAATATTATAGCCAGATCACAGAATTCATAGATCAAGGAGAAAATACTACAAGCATCCAGGAAGAAACAATTTCAATATTGTGGAAACACAATCAGAATAGCCCAGAACTTGGCAGCTTCTACACTGAGGGATCAAAGGTCATGGGATATGATATTCCAGAAGGCAAAAGAGCTGGGATTAAAACCAAGAATCACATACCCAGCAAAACTGAGTATTTTATTACAGGGGAAAACATGTTCATTAAGTGGAATTCAGAGGACTTTCAAGCATTCTTGAGGAAAAATCCAGAGTTGAATTAGAAAATTTGACATTCAGACACAAGAAGCAAGAGATGCTTGCAAAGGTAATCAGGGAAAAGAAATCAAAAGGAACTTATTAAAGTTGAACTATTTACATTCCTATATGGAAAAACAATAACTTTGATTAAACCTTTCTCAGTATGAAAATAATTGAAGAAGGTTATATGGGCATATGACTACATATATGAATGTGTCTATATATGTTTACAGGTATATATGGATAGAGGGCTCAGGTTGAATTTGGTGGGAAAGGATGATACTTAAGGGATGAAGTTATGAGGTGAGAGAGGAAAGTGGCAAGAGGAGATGGGGTGAGACAAGGTAGGGTAAACTATCTCATGTAGAAGAGACAAGGGGAAGTAGTTGCAGGGGAGGGGAAGAAGAGGAAGGCAAAAAGGCAAAACCATATTCTCATTGAATTTGGCTCAGGGAGAGAATGACATACATACTAAATGGGACATCTCACTCTGCAGGAGAATGGGGGGAAGGGGGATGAGAGGAGCAATGATGGAGGGGAGGGCATTGTCGGAGGAAGGGAGGTTGGAAGTACCTACTTTTGAAGAGGGACAGGATCAAAGTAGGGAATGGACCTGTTTGGGGGTTGGATGGGTGGGAGGTAAATATAAGCAGTCTTTTACAATATATCTACTAAGGTAATGTTTTGCATAGCTATACATGTACAACACATACTGAATTGCTTATCTTCCCAGAGGGAGTGGATGACAAGGGACGAAGGGAATGAATCTGGAATTCGAGGTTTTAAAATTAAATGTTTCAAATGTATATAAATACTGTTTTACATGTAATTACGAGCTAAGATGTGCAGGCATTGGGGCCCAGAGATTCATCTTGCCCTAATGGTAAATTGAAGGGGATATAAGAGAAGATATGGGAGATAGCAGCTTAGATGAGGGGATATCTTGTGGGACTGCTACACTGGGGTGTTGGGTAGGGGAAAAATGGGGAATAATTGTAACTCAAAATCTGGCTGAAATGAGTGATGTAAACCAGAAATTTATAAAGCATTTGTTAAAAAAAAAAAAGAAAATATAAAAGTAGAACAGATTGGATGTACAATTTAGAGCAGGAAATGAGTATAATAACCTTCCATTTGACATGTGTAAAAGCAAGTTTTGGGAATAACAATCCATTATTTGGTAAGCAATGTTTGAATTCCTGGAAAGCAGGCTGGTGGAAATTGGGCATAGTGCAATATCTTACAGTATTTACCAATATAATGCCAAAATGGATTATTACCTAGGTAAAAAGTGAGATATTATAAGAAAACTTGAAGAATATGGTGCGTATTAAGTACCAGACCTATGGATACCTGAATAATTTATGAATAAATAGTAGAAAACTTAATAATGTATAAAATAGATAATTTAAATTACATTCAATAAAAATGTTGTGTAAAAATAAAAAATGTAGCCAAGGTGAATAGGAAAGCAGAAATTTTGTGGAAGATAATTTTGTGGAACTTCATAGATAAAGGTCTCCTATCTCAATTATATCAACTATATAAGACTATGAGTCATTTTTCTATTTGATAAATGACCAAGGGATATGAACAGGCAGATTTTCAGTGAAGAAATAAAAATAATTTATAGTTATATAAGTGCTCTAAATCAAATTAAAACAGCCTTTAAATATCTTACACCTATCAAGTTGACTGAAATGAGAGAAGGGAAAAGCACAAATATTGGAGGTGTTGTGGAAAAAAAATGCTACATGATTTTATGTTGTTGGAACTGTGAACTGAATTTGGAGAGCAATTTTGAATGAAGCCCAAAGAGTTATCAAGCTGCCTATATGTACCCTTTGACACAGCAATATCATTACTTGGTCTGTTTTCAAAGATGATTACATAAAAAAAGGAAAACAGCTTATATGTCCTAAAATATTCATAGCAGCTCTCTTTTTGATGAAAAAGAACTGTAAATTACAGGAATACCTGGACATTGGGTAATTACTGAACAGGCTTTGTTATATGATTATGATGGAATACTGCAACTGCAAGTCATGTCATCATTTCACTGATGCCATGGTCGTCTTTGAAAAGGGACAAACACAATAACAACAATAATCTGCTACAAGAAAAGATGAGCTCAATGATTTTATAAAGAAAAATACACATAGAGAGACTAGCTCAGCATAATAAAGATTGAAATCACCAGAACACAGAGAATAGTGTATATTGTGACAATAATATTGTTTTAAAACAACTTTGATAGTCTAAGTTATTTTGATAATTACAAATACTAAAATTAACTTCAAAGGACTGGAGAAAGAACATATCTCCATTCAGAGAAAGAACTGATTGATAGAAGTATGTATAGAATGACTGTAGATATACATTCACATTTTTGCCTAATGGTAACTATCTCTGAAGGAAGAAAAATATTAAAAAAATATTACATATTTAAAAGCAATAGCAAGCTACACATAATTGATTTGCAGGTGCATGTTCAATAATATTTTCTTCTGATTCTACTGTATTATTAAAATATTTGCTTTGTTTTTTAAGTTAAGAAGAAAACAAATTAAAAATAAAAAAATGGAACAATATTTTATGAAGCCTGGAGTTAAATTTTATTGCATTCCTGATTTGCAGTACTTATAATCTTCCAAAATGAAAATTTATTATTTAAAATATATTTTGGAACTTTGTTAAACATTTGATTTTAAAATTTTGAATGCCAGATTCTTTCCCTTCTTCCCTACTCACCAACCCTTACTGGGAAGATAAGTAAATCAATATAGGTTGTACATGTGTAGTTACGTAAAACATTTCCATAGTGGATTTATTGTGAAAGACTGACTATAATTCCCACCATCTTATCCCGCCCCACACTTGTTATGTTTTCTACTTCGTCCCTCTCCCTTTTCAAAAGTGTGGGTTTCGAAATACCCTCCCAACCAAATCTGCCCTCCTTTCCATCATCCTCCCTCATATCCCCTGTCCCCCTAATTTCCTGTATGGTAAGATACCAAATTTAGTGAGTGTGTTATTCCATCCTTAAGCCAAATTCAGTCAGAGGAAGGTTGACCTATTCACTTTTGCCTTCCTGGTCTTCCCCCCCCCGCCCCCATTGTAACAGTTTTCCCTTGCCTCTTTTATATAAGATAATTTACCTTATTCTGTCTCTTCCTGTCTCCTCTCATTACATTCCTCTCTCACCTCTTAATTTTATATTTTAAATATCATCCCTTACTATTTAATTGATCCTGCTCCCTCTGTCTATGTATACCTGTGAACACACACACACACACACACACACATATACACATTCACATATGTATTCATATGCATATGTACCCTCCTATATAGACATATATGTATGTATACATACACACACACACACACACACACACACACACACACACACATATATATATATATTCCCTTCAACTATCAGACTGAGAAAAGTTTCATAAGTTACAATGATCATCTTTCCATGTAGGAATGTAAATAATTCAACTTTGATGAGTTCCTTATCTTTTCTCTTCCCTGTTTAACTTCTAATGTTTCTCTTGCTTCTTGTATTTGAATGTCAAATTTTCTATTCCACTCTGTTTTTTGTCATCAAGAATGCTTGAAAGTCCTCTATTCCATTGAATGACCATATTTTCCCCTGAAACATGATATTCAGTTTCCCTGGGTGGGTAATTATTTGGTTTAATCCTAACTCCTTTGACCTCAAGAATATCATATAACAAGCCCTTCTAGCCCTCAATGTAGAAGCAGCTAGATCTTGTGTTATCATCATGATGTTTCCACAATATTGAAATTGTTTCTTCCTGGCTGCTTGTTATATTTTCTCCTTCATCTGGCAATTCCAGAACCTGGCTACAACATCCCTAGGAATTTTCCTTTTGGGATCCCTTTCAAGGGGTGATCAGGGAATTCTTTCAATGTCCACTTTTCCCTTTGGTTGCAAAATATTAAGGCAAATTTTCTTGAGAATTTCTTGAAGAATGATTTCTAGGTTCTTTCCTTGATGATGGCCCTAGGGTAATCCAATAATTTTTAAATTATCTCTCCTAGATCTATTTTCTAGGTCAATGGTTTTTCCAGTAGGATATTTCACATTGCTTTCTGTTTTTCCATTTGTTTGGATCTTTTTAATATTATCTTGATTTCTCATAAAGTCATTAGCTTCCATTTGCTCCAATCTAATTCTGAAGAATTGATCCCCTCCAGTGATCTTTTGAAATTATTTTTCCATCTGGCAAATTTGTCTTTTTAAGGCATTCTTCTCTTCATTGGCTTTTTGAGCCTCTTTTGCCATTTGAATTAGTATATATATATATTTTTTGAGAAGAACAAGATCATTTAGTTTGCTTCCATCAGGATTCAGGCTCAGTTCTTTCTAGTTATATCTCTGGATGGCGCATTTCTCACTTTCTTGAGTCATTCGGGATTAACTTATATCACTGCATTGCTGAAAAGAGTCAAGTCTGTCATAGTTGGTCGTCACAGATATGGTATGTCTGTGATTGTATACAAATTTCTTCGGATTCTACTCTTCTCACTCAGCATCAGTTTGTATAAGTCTCTCCAGGTAATTATGAAATCTGTCACCTCCTCGTTTCTTATAGCACAATAAAATTCCATTACATTCATATACCACAACTTGTTTAGCCATTCCCCAATTGATGGGCACCCCTTTAGTTTCCAATTCTTTGCAACCACAAAAAGGGCTGCTAAAAATATCTTTGTACATATGGGTCTTCCTCGCACTTCTATGGTCTCTTTGGGATATAACCCTAGAAGTGGTATGGCTGGGTCAAAGGGTATGAAATTATTTATAATCCTTTGGGCATAATTCCAGATTGCTCTCCAGAATGGTTGGATAAGTTCACAACTCCACCAGCAATGTATTAGCATTCCAATTTGCCCAAATCCTCTCCAGCATTTGTCACTTTCTTGTTTTGTCATCTTAACCAATCTGAATAGAGAGATGTGGTATCTCAGAGTTGTTTTGATTTGCATTTCTCTAATTAATAGTGATTTAGAACATTTCTTCATATGCTTATAGATATCTTTAATTTCTTTCTCTGAAAACTTCCTATTCATATCCTTTGACCATTTCTCAATTGGGGAATGACTTGTATTCATATAGATTTGGCTCAATTCTCTATAAATTTTTAGAAATGAGTCCTTTATCAGAGACACAAGTTGTAAAAATTCTTTCCCAATTTCCCACCTCCCTATTGATCTTGGTTACATTGGCTTTGTTTGTGCAGAAGCTTTTCAATTTAATGTAATCAAAATTATCCATTTTGCATTTTATAATGCTCTCTAATTCTTGTTTGGTCCTAAAATCTTCCCCTCTCCACAGATCTGTCAGGTAAACTATTCCTTGCTTTCCCAAATTGCTTACATTATCATCCTTTACACCTAGATCATGCACCCATTTAGACTTGATTTTGGTATATGGTGTTAGATAATGGTCTATGCCCAGTTTCTGCCATACTGTATTCCAGTTTTCCCAGCAGTTTTTGTCAAATAGTGCATTCTTATACCAAAAACTGGGGTCTTTGGGTTTATCGAACAATAGATTGCTATATTCATTAACTGCTGGTTCTCCTGCACCTAATCTATTCCATTGATCCACTACTCTACACCTCTGCCAGTACCAAGCAGTTTTGATGACTGCTGCTGTATAATACAGATTAAGATCTGGCATAGCTAGTCCACCTTCCTTAGCATTTCTTTTCATTAATTCCCTTGATATTCTAGACCGTTTGTTTTTCCAAATAAAGTTTGTTATTATTTTGTCTAACTCTACAAAGTAGTTTTTTGGTAAATTGATTGGAATGGCACTAAATATATAATTTAGTTTTGGTAAAATTGTCATTTTTATTATATTAGCTCGACCCAGCCACGAGCAATTGATATTTTTCCAACTATTTAGATCTGTTTTCATTTGTGTGAGAAGTGTTTTGTAGTTGTGATCATATAGATTCTGGGTTTGTTTTGGCAAGTAGATTCCCAAATATTTTATAATGTCTACAGTGACTTTAAATGGGATTTCTCTTTCTATCTCTTGCTGTTGAGTTTTATTAGAGATGTACAGGAATGTTGAGGATTTATGTGGGTTTATTTTATATCCTGCAACTTTGCCAAATTTATTTATTGTCTCAAGTAATTTTTTACTTGATTCTCTAGGATTCTCTAAGTATATCATCATATCATCTGCAAAGAGTGACAGCTTGGTCACTTCTTTGCCTAATTTGATTCCTTTGATTTCTTAGTCTATTTTTAAGGTGTTATTTTTTTCAGTCAGGTGTTTACTCTCTTTTCATGATTTTTTTGTATTATTCTCATTTCTTTTTCCAATTTTTTCTTCCACATAAGTCTTTCCAGCTTTTTCTGAATTCTACCTGTTCATTATTTCTTATAGCACTATAATATTGAGCCAGGAGTCAGAAAGATTTGAATTCAAATCTCTTCTTTTATACTTAGTAGGTGTGTTTTCCTGAGCAAGTCATTTAAGTCTGCCTCAGTTCATTCATCTTTGAAGCTGGAGAAGAAAATGGTAAATCAATCCAGTTCCTTTGCTGGGAAAACCCCAAAGAGGGTCACAAAAATTTATCCATGACTGAAATGATTGAACAACAGCAACAATAGAAGAGCATTCCTGTATTAAAAGGCAAGAGCTCAAGGTTCTAATGTACATGCCATCACTTACCAACTGTACAAGTTTATTCAAGCCATTTGACCTGTGGGCACTGCAAAATATAGAGAGTAATACTTTACCAGTTTGATGACATGTTTCTGGGTCTCAAGTTATTATGGGGCAAACTTCTAATACTAAGACTCTATGTTTGAACTTTGGTAAGGAATGGGAGTAACAGAGAAGATAAAAATGAAAACTAGATAATTTTTAGCTGTATTTAGAATTATTTTATGCCACAGTAGCTTTTTCACATGGGCTTATTTATGTACTCTTAAAAATGCTTAATCATGTAGCTACAGATCAATGAGTCTCTAGTAAGCATGCTGAGTGCTCAGCAGGAAACATTTTACAAAGTCCAGTCTGTCCTGGCTCTAGCTAAAACATCCACTTATTTTTTCCAAGTTCGGTGTCGACAGTGACTGTGCTATAATAGTTCCTTATTAGGTGGGTGTTCTTTGCTCAACAAGCAAAAGTAATGAATAACTAGTTTTGTAACTAATGGGGAAATATAATTTCCCATTGTTGGTCCTTTGCTAATGCTGAAGAGATCTAGAAACAGACTTAAAGATGGGTATAATCAATGAAGTCTTTATTTGATTTTACCCACAGGAAAGCCACCAGCCTTTCCTGTTTCATCAAAACCACTGATAGATGAACCAGTTGCCATGGAAACTTTATCTATTGTAGAATGGCAAATGAGTGCAGAACTTTATGGAAGTGAAAAACAGTGAGAATCGAGCTCAGAAATTGAATTTCTCCAGATGGGTCATGATGAAGAATAGTTCACTGCTGAGAATATCAGGGTCTTCCCAGAAGGCACAGCAGATCATGACCATGTGGTAATATAATGACAGGATGATGTTGATTCTTTAGCTCTCATATGCATCCTTAGCTTCCCTTTGTGTAGAGATCTCATTACCTTAGTGATCTCTGCTTGGGAAAGGGACAAAACCTTGTCAAAAGGCTAAGTAATTCTTTCACCAGCTCTGCACATATTTTCCCCAGCACATCAAAGGTATATAGGACCTTTCCCACTGACATCTGCAAAAATAAATTGTACTTTTTCATGAAATACCTAACTAAAATATAGGAAGCAAATTTAGATTCCTATGTTTGCTGAGTTCTTTCCATTTCAGGCTGATTTGTCATAGATCATTGGTGCATAAGCTCCCGCTGTTTAATACCAGAGTATAATTACTTTAGATCTTCAAAGAGCCTTAGAGACCAATTAGTCCAACTCAATTTTATACACAAGGAAACTAAGATACAGAGAGGTTAATTGTCTTGTACGAGCTTATCTAGGTTGTAAGTGTCAGAGTCATGGTTTGAAGCTAAGTTACCTCGCTTCAGATATTATTATCAACAAAAATAATAATACCATTTATACAGTGTTTAAGGTTTTCAAAAATACTTTACAAATACTATCTATTTTATTCTCATGAAAACCCTAGGAGATAAATGTTATTATCTTCATTTCACAGATGAGGAAACTGAGGTAAACAGAGTTTTATTAAATTGCTCAGGTTCATGCAGCCAGTAAGTACATGATGTTTAATTTGAACAC
This sequence comes from Gymnobelideus leadbeateri, assembly GCA_011680675.1. Taxonomy (NCBI): domain Eukaryota; kingdom Metazoa; phylum Chordata; class Mammalia; order Diprotodontia; family Petauridae; genus Gymnobelideus; species Gymnobelideus leadbeateri. The sequence continues at coordinate 9,647 of WOXC01011740.1, read as the reverse complement.
TCATTTTCCTCACTCTAGGTCCAGAGTTTTATCTATGGTGCCACCTAGCTTCTTTTAGATCCCATATTCTTTTGAATTTTACCACATTATCTTAGACATATGGCTTTCTATGTTCTCTTCATAACTCTATGTATCTTTTAGACAGAGCTGGCATTGGGAAATTAAGGAAATTTTAGTGATATGTTAATTAACTGTGAATATTAAAGTAATTACATTTATTGACACATTCAACATGCATTACAACTTTTGTATCTTAAAAAAGGTAATATGTAACATGTCCTTCTTTACTTACATTCACTTGGTTAAGATGATTTGGAATGGAATTTACAAGTCTGAAGAGTATTTTTTAAATTTTTATCAGGAATTCATGTTTCTATCACTTTGGATATTACATAAGCTCTTGATGAACCATCTGTTTTTCAAAGTATAGTATTTCAAAGTATTGCCTGTCAATGGGGTCTAAATCAATTCTTTCTATGGCTATTAAAGTTTACATAATTCATCTCTTTGATGAATGTCTTAACTTTTTGATATGCAGAATGCTGCAACAAATTAAAATAAAGCAATAGAACTACAATATTAATAGAAATCCAACTCAACTGTCAGACAATAATATAAAGGCGGGGGAACATCTGGTCAATACAAGATGTTCAGAGTTAGAATAGGCATGACTATTGCTGTCACAAAATAAAAGCAGATACAATTAATTGTTTGTCCCCCAAAATTTACACATCATTGTAAACATTATGAATATCTAAATACTCTTATTAAGAAGTAAGCAAAATTAAAATGTACTGATTTTGATTGCTTTTTACTGCACAGGCTTTGGGAAGTTCATTGAGAAGCAATTATTTTTAGGACTCTACTATTCATACCTTACTATCATTTTGTCCATTTATTGATTTCCCCTTATTGCTGAATAAAGAGGTTCATATCTTTATAATTCTCATTTTTTCATTCTTGCTTATAATTTTAGAACAAGGTCTAGAACTATTATCCTGACTTCAACTTGTATTTATTGTCTGGTGTCAAGAGAGCTCCTTTGATCTTCTTTGGGATTGTAGAAGATATACCTTGAGGATTTGGAGGTGGGGAAATGCTTTAATTTTTTCCTAATTTAATAAAAAGCTTCCTAACCCATACTCTTGAATATTTTCATATAAAGTATCAATTGGTATCAATTAGTAAGTCAGATTTAATTAGCTATTAGAAAGGAACTACTATTAAGTTGGTATAGTAAGAATAGTTGGTACAAAATATTTCCCAAGAAAATCTTTAATATACTGTTCCACAAGTTTTCATTACTTACAGTCTGGGGGAAAATCCCTAGAACACTAGAAAACATGTTTCAGAAGGGTAACTCACAGTTCTATTTAATTGGAATTACTTTGTTCCCATTTATGGTGGTAGTAGTGATAGGATAACACATGGAGTTTCCTCTTAGACATTTTATAACCCTTTTAGTGTTCTAAAGATTCAGTTTCTTAGAAAGTCTAGTTTGTTCTCATCCTCTAATGATGACACACTATTAGCTGTGCTAGGGTTGCTTCTAGGATTCTGATGGAAATAATTACATATTAATCTACCCTCTGAAATTTACACGCTCATTCTCTGTTTAATATCAGGGAGATGGCACCAGAATCAAGCTAAAGATGATACTATTCCCTTCCTTCCTTCCCTGAGGGAGTAGAGTGTGTTCAGAGAATAACTCTAGTATGAGGGATGATGAGTCCTTTTCAGGGTTGCTTTCTACCTTGTGTGTCCACTCGATCCACCTAACTCTCACATGTAGATCCAAAAATATATAGCATGAGCAGCAGGTACAACTCAGTAAATGATTTTGCAGATGGGCCAAATCAGGTTGAGAATAACTGAGGGATCTCAAGCCTTTCATTGAATTAGGGGGCTGTCAACACTAAGTACATGAAGACTCTTCCCAGTGGAATGGGTGGATGAGAAAGTATAGGAAAGAAGAGTTATTAGACTGTCTACCAAACTGAAAAGAGCTGATGTGCTGAACTTATTGTTGCAGGCCTGTGAAACCTGGACAGTATACCAGTGCTATGCCAGGGTAGTGAACCACTTCCATTTGAAATGTCTTAGGAAGATTCTAGAGATCACCAGGCAAGAAAAGATATTGGACACCAAAGTACATTCTTGAGTTAAATTACCAAGTATTCCATTTTTTCCTACAGGGCCTGCAACTCTGATGGACTGACCATGTAGTTCAAATGCCAAAATTATTTTTGGGTAAAATAATATTTTATGGAAAAATCATGTAAGGAAGATGTTCACATGGTGTTCAGAAGTGATACAATGACACTTAAGATCTCTCTGAAGAACTTTACAATTAAAGTTGTATCAGACAGTGGCACAGGACCACATCACATTGCATGTCTGCATCAAACAAGGTGCTATGTGTCTATGAGCAAAGCAGAATTCCAGTAGCTCAAATGAAAATCAAGATAGACAAATTTAGACATATCTCCACTCCAGATTTGCATATGGATTATTTGAGCCTGACCTGTGTTAGAGCATCATCAGCTCATATTTGTCTAATCGGCCACAGTTAGACACACTGTACCTTGACTACAACACAGTGATGTCATTTTGATGTCATTTGATAGTCTAGCACAACAATCAACTAACCCCCAACTGAATTTCAGGAGATGTGTTCAACCAGTCTCTCTCTTTTCCAATGACAGTTATTACAAATTCTAGATTCAGAAATGAATTGCAATTTTATACAAACTTCAAAGAAAAGGTATAATGGCAAGCAAAATAAGAATTTTTTTAGGATCAAGTTTTAGGTAATTAATTGCCTTTGGGCCTCACCTTTATTTGTATCAAGATTCTTTGATTGGAAACAGTATACATTGTATTGTCCTTAGTAGGTCTAAGGCCTGCGCCTTAGAAGGCCAAATGTAATCACATGGCTGCCCACAGTGGGAGGAACTTGAAAAAAGGGTGGGGGCAGGAAAGAACATATAAGAGCAAAAACTGAGCTGGGGAAAAGCAGGACTGAGAGAGAGAATGTGATGTTGGTGCTCTGCTACTTTCTCAGACATAAGTCCTATATTTTGTTCTGTGTTGATTTCTCAGGCAGAAGCCCTGTCCATTGCTCTGCATTGATTCCTCAGAGAGAAAGTGAATTGAGATAATAGTGCTGGTAATGTTTGCAAATATTATTGTAGCCCTGTTAAGCTTTGTTTTCCTAGAAACAAACTGTGAAGAGCTTGGAATGGAGCAGTCCCTGTGAGTTAAGATATGGAACAGGAATGAAGAGTTGTCTATGTGTGAATCCAGGCAAGAGTTGGGAGCAGTGAATCTGAGAAGGATCCATGGGGTTTGGAAGCCAGGCTCAAGTCAAGATGAAAGAGGACGTTACTTTGATTACTCTGCATAGACTGATGATATTTGTAACTTAGTATGACTTGGGGTGGATGGTGTTTTTTACTTTTGGCTACCCCTGTAATAGTAATAGGATTTGAAGATCTTCCATTCCTCTTGTATTGGCAGGCTGGCAGGTACTTAGCACTTAGTTGGGTTCATAATTGTGCCAGGTGTTGAGACCCAGAAATTGTGAATCCCAAAACAGAATGAACTTGCTGACATGGCAAGAGGGTGGGGGCAGGAGGGAGCAAAAGCTGAGTAAGGGCAGGGCTGGAGACCATGTGAGGACCAGAAGCAGCCAAGTAGAAGCAGGTGGAGGCACAACCAGAAATTCAGCTGAGAACTGCCTGCAAATAGAAACTGCTAGGAGTGAGCAGCATGGAGGCTGAGTGGCTAATGTGAGTAAGAAGAGAAGGATTTTTGCCTCAGGGAGCCTGTTTTATTTTAAAGACTTGGGAATGTGGGTGTTCGGTACATTAACTATGTGTACCAACTTAGTGGCTACTATAATGACCTACTTTCTGGTTTTGGGACTCAGCTTTCTGCTATTTGAATAAATTCTTTGGCTTTGTCCCCCAAGTGGAGAGCCTGTTACATTTTGGGATTCATAACTACACCAGCATATTTATACTCACCATAGGAACTGTGAATATTTCATTGTTGTTACAACCTCTTCAGGATGATTGGCTTAAGAATGATTGGAAGGCTGTCTCTAGTAAAGAAGAAAAAGGACTTTACTTGGATACTTTGTATTGACTGAGGAGATTGTAACCAGACCTATAAGCACCCTTATCAGCTCCCTGTGACCAGGGCTGGATGGTGTTAGCATTTTCTGCTAGCCCCTAATGATGACTATAGGATATATTGAGTGATATGTTTTCTTTAAAACTCTATGACCACCTTAGTAACAAGTTGTTACGTTATGTTGTTGTGAATGGTATGCTTTAGTTTCTTGAATGTTATGCTTCAATTTATTGCTGAATAAATAGAGAGCTCATTATACTATGTGATTAGACTCTTAAAGTTATTCACAGTAGCCATCCTCAGGAGAGCTGCTTGTGATTGGCTTTATAGAAGAATAAAGCCTGTTCCACTAATTCAAATATCTTTCTAATGCAACATTACTCTAGTTCTCCCAAGGGATTTCAAGGACTTTTAATTGAGTATTTTTTTAAACTTAGTCAAGAGCCAATGGTTGATAGCATTTGACCCAATAAGGGCATTTATTAAGGACCTGTTCACTTTTATGCTTAATTGAGTGTCTCAAAAAGGTATTCTTGGAGGCAGGATGGGAAGCTAACCCTGTGGCACACAGAGAGAGGCAGGCCAGGACATTGCAGAGCACAGAGGCAGGCTGAGATGAGGCTTGATCAACATGGTGGCAAGTCGTCCCACCAACCACAAGGCCCATTATCAGGCCTATCAATGTAGGGCTGGGACTGGGCAGAAAGGGGTAAGAATCGATCGCAGGGCCATTGGCAGGGGCATTAAATACTCCTGGGATTACCAATCCATAGCCCAGAAATGTAAAAATCCCCTATTTGGATCTCCAGGGACCAAGATGGCAGAGTGAACCCTAGCTGCTCCAACCCCCTACCTCTGACCCAGAAAATATAGTAATTATTACCCCATGGCAAAGCCCTAACCAGTAAAGGCTCAAAATGGGTAGAAAGCAGACTGCAAAGACAAAGTCACTGGAGCCCTACTATTGTGAGAGGGAGGAACCAAATTCAGAGGGAGACAATGTTGTCTCCACACTCACAGTTGAAGCATCAACAGGGAACTGTTCTCAAGCACAGAAAGCTTTCTTAGATGAGCTCAAAAGGAGCTTTAAAAACCACATGAGAGAGATAGAAGACAAAATGAATAATTCTTTTAAAATCAAAATTGCAAAATTAGAAAAACATTACAATGAAGAAAACAGCTCCTTAAAAAGAAAAATGTGTCATATGGAAAAGGAAATCCAAAAACTAACTAAGAAAAAACAATTAACTAAAAACTAGAATCAATCAAATTGAAGCAAATAACTCTATAAGGAACCAAGAATTAGTCAAACAAAACATCAAGAATGAAAAATTAGGGTTCAGCTAGGTGGCACAGTGAGTAGAGTGTTGGCTCTGGAGGCAGAAGGACCTGAATTCAGATCTGGCCTCAGACACTTAACACACACACGAAACAAACAAACAAAAAACAAAACAAAACAAAACAAAAACAAACAAACAAACAAAAATAAACCTAGCCTTGTGACCTTGAGCAAATTACTTAATCCCAATCGCCCTACAAAAAAAGAGAAAAAAAAAGAAAAAAGAAAGAACAGGATTAAAAATTAGAAAAATGAAGTAAAATACCTCAGTGGAAAAATTACTGACCTGGAAAACAGATGCAGGAGACATAATCTAAGAATCCTAGCCCTACCAGAAAATCACGATGAAAAAAATGAGCTTGGACAACATCCTGCAATAGCTCATCAAGGAAAACTGCCCTGAGATACTAGAATCTGAGAGTAAAATAGAAATCTAGAGAATCCACTGGTCACCTCCTGAAAGAGATACCAAAGTGAAAAGTCTTTGAAATGTTATGGCCAAACTACAGAACTAACAGGTAAATGAGAAAATACTTCAAGTGGTCAGAAAGGAAGAATTCAAATATCTAGGAACCACAGTGAGGATCACACAGGATGTGGCAGCCTCTACACTGAAAGATCAGAGGCAGTGGAATACAATTTTTCACACAGCAAAAGAGTGTGAATTACAACCAAGGATTACCTACCTAATGAAACTGAACATATTCTTCCAGGCAAGGAGATAGTCATTCAATGAAACAATGGACTTTCAGACTTTCCTAATGAAAAAGCCAGAGCTCAATGGAAAATTCAACCTTCTTTTATGAGAAACAAGAGAGACATAGAAATGTAAACAAGGAAAACACACACACACACACACACACACACACACACTATTATTTGATGAGAGCAAACTGTTTATAGACAAGTAGAGGGTATGAGTATAAATTACACAAAAACCTTATTAAGGTCTACAAAGGACTGCAATGGAAGAAGAGGAATGAAGTGGAAGAGGGTAAATTATACCACACAAAGAGGCATAAAAACAATATAGCAGATGGAAAGAAGGTAGGAAGATGAGAATTATATGAGCTTTTCCCTCATAGGATCTGGTGTAAGAAGGGAATAACAGAACCAGTTAAGCATAGATATCTATGGAGAAGAGACACGAAATATATCATAATAGAGGGAAATAGGGGAGGGAGAGGAGCTTTGCTTTAGATTTGTTCCTATCATTCTTGGTTAGAAGAAGAAATAACATGCTATATTAAGTATAAAAATATTCTACAGGGAGTAGGAGGCAGAAATGGCTGCTGAAGGAGTGGTTGTTACAAGGGAGGGAAGAAGTAAGTGGCAAAAGGGGAAGAAAAGGGAAGGGGAGCTGATAAGAAGGGAATACTGGGGGGCAGAGCCAAGATGGCGGAGTAGAAACAGCTCCTCCAAGCCACTCTGCCCCCAGATTTCCCCCAAACCATGTAAAAGGGGACTCTGAACAACTTCTGGAGCCCCAGCAACCACAAAACGACACAGAGAAGCTAACCTTCCTCTGAGGACAGCCCAGCAGCCCTGCAGCAAGGACCAGCACAGCGGTCTTGGACCTGGCAGCGCACAGCGCGCAGAGCGCGGAAAGCCGAGCCCAGCGGAGCCCAGGTCCCCGTGAGCCGAGGTTTTTAGCCCCAGGGCGGCAGGGCCAGCAGCTGGCTGGAGGAACCCCAGAACAACAGGAGCAGTGGCGACTCCAGAATTATCAACATAGACATGCCTAGGACAAAGTAAGAGGTTAGTGTCCTATGGACTTTGGGACCAGTATTTGGGGAATGTGTGGGCTCCCTCCGCTGGGGGCTAGAAGTTGCTGAGGAAACACGCAATTTTGTAGTTTTCAGAGGCAGCTCCAGCACCCAGACGGCAATTAATTGTAGGGAGATCCAGCAATCAGTCTTGGGGAGTAATCGCTCTTGCTTTAACCTCCCTGGATCTGGATTGTGATCTAGGGTGGAAGTCATGGGTGGGTTTATAGCTTGCCAGAAACGGAAGTTGACCCCCCCCCCAACCGTTGGGGGCGAAAATTCCTCTATCTGGCCTTAAAGCCATAGTGTGGCAACAAGCCCAAAAGTCAAGTAATTAAGTGGCAACATGTCAAGGCAAAGGAAACAGAAAAATGCAACCCTAGACTCCTATTTTGGGGGCATAGAGCAGGAAAAGGACTGTGAGGTCAGAAGTCCCGCTCCAAAAGCCCCAGGGGAAAACATGAGTGGGTTGCAGGCCATAGAGGACCTTAAGAAGGACTTTAAAAATCAAATAAGAGAAGTGAAGGAAAAAATGGAAAGAGAAATGAGAAAGATGCAGGAAAAGTATGAAATGAAGGTCAACAGCCTGACTGAGGAAAACAACACCTTAAAAAATAGACTAACTCAAATGGCAAAGGAGGCCCAAAAGGGGAATGAGGAGAAGAATGCCTTAAAAAGTCGAATTTGCCAGATGGAAAAAAAAATCTCAAAAGTTCACTGAGGAGATTCATTCCTTCAAAGTTAGACTGGAGCAAATGGAAGCTCATGACTTTATGAGAAATCAAGATGCTGTTAAGCAGATCCAAACAAATGAAAGAGTAGAAGGCAATGTGAAATATCTCATGGGAAAAACCACTGACCTGGAAAATAGATCCAGGAGAGACAATTTAAAAATTATTGGAGTACCTGAAAGCCATGATGAAAGAACGAACCTAGAAATCACCCTTCAAGAAATTCTCAAGGAAAACTGCCCTGATGTTTTAGATCCAGAGGGCAAAATAGAGGTTGAAAGCACCCACTGATCACCTCCTGAAAAAGATCCTAAAAAGAAAACTCCCAGAAATATTATAGCCAGGTTCCAGAATCCCCAGATCAAGGAGAAAATACTCCAAGAAGCCAGGAAAAAACAATTTCAATATTGTGGAAACACAATCAGAATAGCCCAGGACCTGGCAGCTTCTACACTGAGGGATCGAAGGGCATGGAATATGATATTCCAGAGGGCAAAAGAACTGGGAATGAACCCAAGGGTCACCTACCCAGCAAAACTGAGTATTTTGTTTCAGGGGAAAATATGGTCATTCAGTGGAATAGAGGACTTTCAAGCATTCTTGAGGAAAAAAAACAGAATTGAAGGGAAAATTTGACATCCAGACACAAGAAGGAAGCGATGCCTGAGAAGGTAATCAGGGAAAGGAAATCAAAAGGAACTTATCAAAGTTGAACTATTTACATTCCTATATGGAAAAGCAATAACTGTGACTGATATCTTTCTTACTATGAAAATAATGGAAGAAGGGGGTGTAGTCATATGAATACATATGTGAATGTGTGTGTATATGGTTACAGTTATATATGGATAGAGGGCATAGGTTGAATTTGTTGGGAAGGGAGAATACTCAAGGGATGAAAGTATGAGGTGAGAGAGGAAAGTGGCAAGAGGAGATGGGGAGAAACTATCCCATGTAAAAGAAGCAAGGGGATGTGGTTGCAAAGGAGGGGGAGAATAAGGAAGGCTAAAAAGGCAAAACCACATTCACATTGAATTTGGTTCAGTGAGAAAATGACATACATACTAAATGGGGTATCTCAACCTGCAGCAGGATAGGGGGAAGGGGGATGAGAGGAGGGATGATGGATGGGGGGGGGGGCATCCTTGGGGGGAGGGGAGGTTGGAAGTACCCACTATAGAAGAGGGACAGGATCATGTAGGGAATGGACCAGGTGGGGGGTGGGATGAGTGGGAGGGAATTATAAGCAGCCTTGTACAATATATCTACTATGATAATGTTTTGCATAGCTAGACATGTACAACATATACTGAATTACTTATCTCCCAAGAGGGAATGGGTGACAAGGGAGGAAGGAAATGGATCTGAAATTCGAGGTCGTAACATTAAATGTTTCAAATATATATAAATACTATTATTAATACTCTTGCTTGTAATTGGGAGATAAGATGTGCAGGCATTGGGATGCAAAGATTCACCTTCCTCTAATGGAAAAGTCGATGGGGGTATGGGAGAAGGTATGGGAGAGAGCAGATTGGAGGAAGCGATATCTTGTGGGACTACTATTCTGGGAGGTTGGGTAGGGGAATAATGGGGGGAAAATGATTGTAACTCAAAATCTGGCGGAAATGAATGATGTAAAACAGAAGTTAATAAAGCATTTGTTTAAAAAAA
>WOXC01011738.1:470000-518118 GCA_011680675.1 Gymnobelideus leadbeateri | reverse complement strand
TCATATATATATATATATATATATATATATATATATATATATATATATGTATGCATGTATGTATGTATATATACATACACATATATCTACCTATTTATTCATCATACATGAATCTAGAATGCCTATATACATATTATTTGGATATGTCATATCTCTCTAGATACATATTCATATGCATGGATATAAATGTATGTATGCATGCCTACATATAAGATAGGATACATTTGGGGAAATCTCAGAATGAAGACACTAAGATCCAGATGGGCTGGGAAAGACTTCCTGCAGAAGGCAGGACTTTAGCTGAGACATGAAGGAAGCCAGGGCAGCTAGAAGACAGAAATGAAGAGGGAGAGCATTGCAGGCATGGCAGAAAGAGATGGAGTGTCTTATGGAAAGAATATCAAAAAGATCAATGTCATTAGATTTCAGAGTATGTGGAGGGGAAGAAGTCAAAAGAAGACTGGAAAAGTGTGAAGGGACCATGTTATGAAGATCTTTAAAATGTCAGAAGATTTTATTTAATCGTGGAGGTAATAGGTCAGTGAAGTTATTGAAGGGGGCCATGGTCAGACCTCCACGTCAGAAAGATCAATTTGACAGCTGATTATCAGATGGATTAGAGGGCAGAGAAACTTGGGCCAAGGGTTTGAACCAGAAGACTACTTCAATAGTTCAGTCACGAAGACTGCACCAAGGTGGTGAGAATATCAGAGGAGAGAAGGTGCCATGTGGAGAGGAATGAAGGAGGATCTGGGGGTTGATCCAGCCTAGGTTTCTCCTCTTTTCCCTTCCTCAGTGACATTATAGGCGAAGCATACTGTGCTCTGAGGAGCAAGGGTCACTTTCTACCAGTAGAAAACTGACAAGACTATAGAACAGACAGAGGAAAGTACATTTCCCTAACTTGCCTATTAAAGAGGGACTTACTTAAATCTCTTTATCTCCATTTAGCTGGAAAGGATTACTTCCTTTCCCTTTATGAGAGAGGGCTGAGCTTGGAGAGAAACTATTTCTTCTGCTGCAGCTCTAGCTGCTTTTTATCCACAGGGACTGCTGTCCCACCTTCATCCATCTCCATTGCTCACTGTCCTTTCTTTGCTACTGTTTCCCTTTCCTTCTTTTATATATTAGAGAAAATCTGGTGACCATGATTCCTTCTTTGTATGCTTAATGTTGCCATAGTTAATTTTAGTGAAGTGAAGCCTTGGTAAGGGGGAGCAGACAATGACCCCATTCAGCAATCATAAATTCAGTATTGGCATGTTGAAATTATACAACATACCTTCCAAAAAACAAAACAAAAATGAAAACAAGACAATGTGAGTTCCATAAGTAAGACAGTATAGAAGAAAAGAGAAATTAATAAAAAAATAAATGTAAATTGGCCCTTCATACTTGTATGGTCCTTGAGTCAAAAAAGTCAAGAAAAGGGAAATCTGTATACACCATGCTCACACATAAGGCTTTTCCCATTAAATTTGCCATCAGAGCATTTACCCCTTTGATAGAAAGCTACACCATGGGATGCCTCTCTTCCCCTGATAATATATAAGTGGTGACTCTATTAAATCCATCCTTGGGAACATCTTTCTATGTCTTTGTTACTGGTAAGCAACCACTCCACACACTTCACACTTAATAAGTATATTAGTGTTTTGACAGATAAAGATGGAAAGTACTAAGAAAATTCCTACTTGGCTCAGGAAAGCATCCCATTCAGGAGAGACAAATGTGTAACATATATAGAAATCTCCTTTTGTATCCCTTGTCTATACACACTGCCCATCAAGACTGAAAAAAGGCCCTCACTTTAATTGTACTAGAAGCAGCTACTTCTTGGTGACAAGACCCAAGTTAAAGTGAGAAGCCTATGGGACCTAGGTCCCATGGGGGCGGGGGGAAGAGATCTCCTGGATCCTTAGATGCCATATATATATTTTTTTCTTTTTGGAGGGCAATTGGGGTTAAGTAACTTGCCCAAGGTCACACGGCTAGGTTTCTGATTGTGTGTGCGTTAAGTGTCTGAGGCCGGATCCAAACTCAGGTGCTTCTGACTCCAGGGCCGGTGCTCTACTCACTGCACCACCTAGCCACCCCTTAGATGCCATATTTTAATCTATAGATCAATCATTCTAGAATTTGACTCCATTCAGCATCATTCAATTTTATTAATGATTGAATTTTCTTTTAATTGAGATTATCTTTGTTTCTCTTCTTTAATGTAATACAGCACTGGAGTAGGGAAACACAGGACAAAAGCTATCCTAGCACTCCAGAGTCACTGCAAGTTTGGAGTTAATAAATCTAAATGATCATTTCAGAAAAGGAGGCTTAAAGCATTGTGCCTTTAAATGCAGCTGGTCCCAGGCTATAGTTATGATGATCCATATTTACACATATACCCTTAATAGAGAAGTCAAATAAAACAAAGTCCAGGACTAATTTTCTTACCTACTTGGCTTTTCATTACAATATTGAAAGGAATTAAATGCAGGCTATTGAAAGGTTGTGACCTGTAAGACTCTTCAGGATGGATGTCATTGGATTATATAGATCTTGAGGTCAGGCTGAAAGATGTACTCCTAACTCTCAAGAATACACACTGCCTGAGTATTAGGCATTAACCAGCCAGACAATCCAATTATATTAAATATTTAGGCCCCATCTAATTGGCCTTTTTCCTGAAAAAACCTACACATCTTAAATATGTATGCTTTTACATATAATATTTCTGTGCCCACAAAATACTTACAATAATTAGAATAGAATGGCATGGTATTAGATATGTTTCAAGTTCAGATCATAGTGGGTAACCCCTGAGATCCCCCTAAATTTTGCTGATTGTGGCATGGAGACAAATGATCTAAGGTTCTGGAAGGCTAAACCAGTGAAACATAAATAGAGGTAGGTCCTACCAAATTGGAAAGCCCTTACTGGGCCTCTGTCTTCTGAGAACTTGAGTGACTAATAAGCCTCAGCAACTCCAAAAACTGTCATTGAAGGAAAGGCCTTAATCTGCCTTAGTGGAAGGAATACCTACAAACATGAGTCACAAGTCTTGGAAATATTGAAGAAATTCTATTTGATCCTCACAATAACTTTGTAAGGTAGGCATTGTTATTATTATCTGCACATTACAGTTGAGGAAATTGAGGCAAACAGAGGTTAAGTGACTTGCCCAGAGTCACAGGCTAGTAAGCCCAAATTCGAATTCAGGCATTCCTGACTCCAGGCCCCACCTTCTGTCCACTGTCCAAGCTGTCTCTGGAATAATGGTATATTACTTTGTCCTAAAAGATAATGAATAAGGAGAATACAGCGAAGCATAGGAAGAAAAGCCTAGGAGTGGAAGCAAAGTAAAATAAGCAGAAATAAGACTATAAATAAGCAGAAATAAGACCCAGAATGCAAATAGAAAGAACAACTAAAACAACTGTAACAAACTGAAACCTGGATAACCAAAAGAAATAAACTTGGCCATAAGGGAAAGGTGGAAAAGTGCCTTTCTCATCTATAATAACAATGCAATATTCACAACTCCCACAGTGACTATAAATATGCTAGTATAGTTGTGAATCACAAAATCTAACAGGCTATCCAAATGGAGGACAGAGCCAAAACATTTATTCAAATATGAGAAAGTCGAGTCCCAAAACCAGAAAGTCAAAGTCATTACAGTAGCCATGAAGTTGGTACACATAGTTAATGCAATGAACACCCATATTCCCAAGCCTTTAAAACAAAACAGGCTCTCTCAGGCAAATATCCTCCTTTCCTCACTCCCTTGAGCAAGGATCCTTCTCTCCTCACTCATGGTAGCTGCTCAGCCTCCATGCTGCTTGTTTCCAGCAGTTCTGGCTCCCAGCAGTTCTCATTCCTGGCAGTTCTCAGCAGAAGTCCTCAACAGTTCTGGCTGGCTCTCAGAAGAAGTTCTGCCACTACAAGTTCTGTTCTCAAAATCTCTTCCCTTGGGTCAGCTAGGTGACACAGTGAGTAAGAGCACTGGCTCTGAGTTGGGAGGACCCAGGATTGGTTCCAGCCTCAGTTACTTAGCACCCACACATAAATAACTAGCCATGTAACCTTGAGCAAGTTACTTAACACTTAACCCCAATTGCTTTAAAAAAAAAAAATCTCTTCCCTTTCTGGCCTGGGCCTCTTATTAGCTCCTCCCTGCTCCACCTCTTCCTGCTATGTCAGGAAGTTCATTCCACTGTGGGATTCACAAGTTCTGGATGGTAATACTTGACACAATTATGAACTTGAAACTAACTGCTACCTGTTAGCTTGCCAATACAAGAGGCATGGAAGATCTTCAAATCCCATTACCATTGCATTATCCTTGTAGGAGTAGAGAGAAGACAATAAGTAGAACTTTGCATAAAGGTCAAAATGGTGATTTGTTGGTTTGATCTGCTCCTTTGCTTTTCTTGTTCTTTCCTTTTTATTCATTGTTACTGGGGCAACAAGGAAACAAATGGGGGAAGGGATGTGAAATAAAGGTAATGTTAAAATGAAAATATCAAAAAAATTTAAAAGAAGTAGAATGTAAGAAAATTGATTTACCCCGAATGAGAAGGGGTTGAGGATGGTCCTCCCTCTGAAGGTATAGATGGCAGGAAGAAGTGTGTAGTAAACTTCATAGAGTGCATAGTTTGTTTTATGCCATGTCAAAATACAGAATAATTCTTCTTCCAGAAGAGGAGATAAAGGGGCTCAAAAAATACATTTCTATTACCAAAGTTATTATAGAAAAAGATGTCTTCAAAAGACAAAACAAAACTGGGAGGGTTTCGATATGTAAATTTAAAAGTCCTTTGAAGATACTCGGGAGGGATCTTTTCCCATATCAGAAGACATCAGAGAGGGAAGAAAGCTATATTAAGCAAATTCTAGGACAGGGGTGGAGAACCTAGGGCTTTGAGACCATATGTGGCCTAGGTCCTTAGGTGCAGTCCTTTGACTGAATCCAAACTTCACAGAACAAATCCCCTTAATAAAAGGATTTATTTTGTAAAACTTGGAATCAGTCAAAAGGTGGTATTTAAGGACCTAGAGGTTACATGTGGCCTTGAAGTCACAGGTTTCTCACTCCTGGCATAGGATATGAGGCTCTACTCAGAGAGAAAGGAGATAGACTCTCAGAGGAGGAAGCACTTATTTTTCCTCCAGGGACTTAAGAAGTGAATTCACAAATCCTTTATGGTGAAAATTTATTCAGTAATGGTCAAAGAAAGTAGAATTTAGTACCATGGGATGATCATTCCTTGCTAAGAGACACAAAAACAGTTATGTGTTAACCTGGTGTGTGCACGCGCATGCGTGTGTGTGTGTGTGTGTGTGTGTGTGTGTGTGTGTGTGTGTGAGAGAGAGAGAGAGAGAGAGAGAGAGAGAGAGAGAGAGATTTTGAGATTCACTGTCTTACCTAGCATGTACCAGAATGTGATAGAAAACTTCTGAACATTTTTCAAACATTATAACTTCCTAATTTCTAATATTTAATATTAACAAAAAAAAAAAAGATTCTTCCAGGAAAAATCTAGAAAGCATTACAAATGTTTATGATGTTCATCAAGAAACCTAAGATCTTGAAAGCACAGATGCCATTTTCATCTCACCCTTAATCCAAGCAAAAGACTTTAGAAAAGAAAACTGGATATAGAAAGTAAATAACTCATTAAGAAAATAATGGTCTTGAAAATAGGATTTGGGACTTTGAGATCATGTCGCATAAAGAAGAACTGAAGCAACTTGGAATATCTTTGATGGAGAAGAGATGGCATGGGGTGGGGTGGCAAGAGAGTGGTGCTGATAGTTAAGTGCAATTATTTGAAAGACTGCCATGTTGAAGAGGGGTTACCCCTTTCTGCCTAGTCCTAGAGATTAGAATGAAGAGAAACAGGTGAAAGCTGCAGAAAGACAGATTTAGTGTTGATGGAAGGTAACACTACCTAATGACTCATGTTACCCAAATGTAGAATGGGCTGCTCAGTAGATAGTGGTTTCTTTATCACTAGAGTTCTTTGGCAAAGGTTATATGACTCCTTGTGGTGTATTTTACATAGAGCCTTCTTATTTCACAGTTGGACTAGATGGGTTGAGATCACTTCCAAATACTCAGATTCTGAAATCCTCAGAAATACTATCCCTTTTGATTGTTACAGAGCTAGTGAAGATAAGCTATATATCAATAAGCAGTTCTTCAGTGTCCTAGAAAAGGACACATTTACATAGAATGTTCCATTTGCATTCTTATTGCTAAGTCTTATATCATTTCTTGACTGAAGCATTAGAAAGATTGCTCTCTGACAATTTTTGTTAGAGCTTCCTGGTTTGAAAATATAGCCCATTGTGACTAAACTGTTATGCATCCAATTATATGCCCGGAGCAAAATTGTGGGATGCCCTCATTCAATCCTGGACAGTTGAATAGTTCTGTAATTCCTACCCACAGACAAAAATGTGTCAAAATTGTAGAAAATCAAAAGAAGGCATCATATTCAGTTGAAAACTTCTCACTTACTATTTTGTTTCAGGATTAACAGTTTCAGTCACAAATGAACATTAAAGTATGTTTTAATAGCCTTAAGTCAAATTCAAAATATATAAAAATACATCTGTATTAAACAGTAGAGTGTAAACTCTTCAATGGAAGTTACCAGAAGCTCTTTGAAGGTTGGGGTTCATCTTATATTTTTCTTTATCTCCCTAATACCTAGTAAAGTACCTTTTACTTAAGTGACACTAAAAACTTGCTGACTTGAAATCAGGGCCTCAACAATTATACTTTACCATACAAGGGAAATATGCCTAAGAGCAAAGTTGAGAAAATCCAGTCCATTGATTGGTTGACCAATGAGCGCATTTGGAAAGCATATGCCCTCCTAATGTGCAAAGCATCATATTTTCCAGAAGGTTTATAGGCAATTCTCTTTGCTTGGAACATGCAGAAAGTTAGCAGGCCAGAGATTATTTCAAAGGGCATTTGGCAGCCTCTTACCCTCTCTTTTGGATAGGATTTTGGTAACATTTTGCTGGACAATGTGACATGGACAGTCAATTCACTGTTTCATGTACATTATTTTCCAAATGTTTCTAAAAATAAAGACCTCTATTATCTTTACTATTGATCTATGAGATTTATATGATTTTGAGACTCATGCTTATGGGATTTTTTTAGGAGCAGGTCTCAGACTGATAAATAAAAAGCTAATAATGACCAATTAACATTCAAATTTCTATATTTCTAAATAAAATCAGTTGCTTAAAATTGGAATAAAGTAACTTTATTTATTATTCTTATTTGGAGGGGGGTTTTGTCCTCATTAAAAGTAGTACGGTATGATATACTGGAGAGAATCATGGAGTTTAAGTAATTCCAGCTCATGTATTCAATGCCTATGTGGCTGTGAACAAGTTAACTCAAGTCTCTGGACCTCAGTTTCCCAAGTTGTAAAATAAGATGATTGAACTAATTTATCTCCAAGGTCCCTTTCTGCTCTAAATCTTGGCATCCTTTTCCATTCATGATTATTCAAAATTTTATGTTGCTTACCAAATTCATATCACAGAATCACAGAATTTCATAATTCAAAGAGAATCTAAAGTGAAAGAATAACTGAAAAGAGATTCTGTCTACAATATGCCTGACACATGGTCACCCAGCCTTTGTTTTAAGATATTACTTGAGGGAAGGACTCAGTCTCTTGGAGGCAGCCCATTCTGTCTATGGATTGTTCTATTAAGAAAGGTTTCCTTTCACCAAGCTTAATTCTGCTTCTATTCAACTTTTCCTCTTTACTCCTAGATATGTCTTTTGGGTCAAGCAGAAGTCTAATTCTTCTGGAGAGCTCTGGTGATTGTAAGAAGATGATGCTGATGATGATGAGGAGGAGGAGGAGGAGAAGGAGGAGGAAGAATACAGTACTTTACATCCATTATGTCATCTAAAACTTATAACAAACCTGGATGGAGCACTGACTCCAAATATTGTCTGGCCTGAGCAAAATTAATAGGACTATGATTTCCTTATTTCTGAATGCTATGTTTGCCTCTCTAGATAGAGACTGATTGCCATTCCTTTCTAGGCTATTATAGCAAAAACCCATTGAAATTAAGTTCATGGTGCAATAAAATTCCAGATCTTTTTCAGATGAAGTGGTTCTATCCATGTTACCCCCATCTTGTACTTGTGAAGCTGACATTTTGAATTCAAGCATAAGAATAACTATTAAATGTCATTTTATTAGACTAGGTCCAATGTCCTAGTTCATCATGATCTTTCTGAATCCCAACTGTTATTCAATATATTTGCTAATCCTCCCAGTTCAGTACTATCTGCATATTTGATAATAATGTCATCTGTACCTTTATACATGCCACTGATTAAGATGTAGAACAACATAGGGAAATTATGATAGAAAAAAAATATGTCAATTTCAACTTGAAATTTCAAGGTAGGCCTATGGCTAGGTTTTAACAGGAAATGAAATTGGTGTCCCTAAACCTCTGCATCTATTATCAAGTAAAATATCTCTTCTCATACCTTATAATGGCAATAGAAGATTTTTTCAATAACAAAAGATTCAAACTAATAAATATTTATCTGTCTTCAGGATGGCTCTGGATAACAATTAGTAGATGTTCTCCTTTTTTCATATTGCTCCATACCTGTGAGATTCCTTCAAAGGCCCTGTCTATAGGTTCCTTTTAGTTGTCATGCATGAAGTTTTATACTTCATGGGAAAACCGAAGGCTAATTAGGATAGCAAATTTAGACTTCTCAGCACACTCAGCTGGTAGGTATACCTTCTGGTCCAACTGTCATAAATAATGGTGATCCCTGTAGGATGCTGAAATGTTACTTTAGCCTTTGTTAAACTGTAGATACCCTCTCTTTCTGATAGATTCTCCATTGTCCAAAAAAGCACTTTTTCCCCCAATGGCAAGGCCCTACACACATAATAGGCTGCCTTCCACCCCCCCGCCCAAGTATCTTGCTCACTATGTCTCAAACTTTATACTCATATTTAAAAGAAAACTTGGTCAGAATTGCTTTCAATATTATTTGATTTCCCCCTCCACTTTCATTGGGAGCACAGGGAGTTTTAAATGCCTTGGGTAGCTTATTGATTTTTTTCCTGGTGCTGTGAAATTGACTAAGTTCATTCATAAGATTTTCTCTAAGAAAAGCTGAAACTACAGCTTCTAAATGCTGCCTCAAGAAAACACTATTTTCAAAGTGAAACATTTGAAAATGCATTATATGAAAATGGGCTTTTAACAAAAATGAAACACTGTGCTATGGGTTTCTTTCTAATTAATAATTCTGTTCAGAGATGAGAAACTCAGATCTGGGCTACAATCCACATCTCTATAAAGCTAAAACATATAGCAGATGAATGAAGGGAGTTCAATATATAAATAAATTGCCATTTGGGTAACATACTGTCAATTATCGATCAAAACTAAACTCCATGTATTGTACACATTACCGTTTACCTCTATATTGGTTTTTGTATTCGAAATTATTCATAACTTTAAAAAGATTTCTTTAATGTTTTGGGCAACTATAACAGTCCATTTTTGTCATGTGCCTCAAGGCAGTGTTTACTAATTATGTAAAATATCAATGGGTGGGATGAAGAATGATAGTCTTCAGCAGGGTCGAAGGACACAAGGTCCAGTTTGGGAAGAGAACAAATTTAAACCAAAAAGTTAAGTTGGGTCCATGATTATAAGCAAACCACTGAAATCCACAAAAGTAAGGTGAATATCACTAGGATCATTAGAGCAGGGATTCAGGAGCAGGGAGTTTATATCTTATTGGGAAGCCAAAATTCAGGAGTATGGAGTTGATTGTTTAAGTAAACAATTCCAGAAAGCTTAACACTTTTTATCAGCTACTTACCTTTCCTAGTCACAGAGCAGTAGGATCCATACAACCTATTCCTAAATAAGGCTGATCATATCATACTAAATAATTGTATACTATCTTTTTCCATGAGACCTTCCTGAATGGCTCTTCTGTGACCCAGAGGGACAACCAATATAACTGCTACCAATTTGAGAACACATACATTAGGTATTAGTACCAGGGTTTTCTCCTTAGTCCTACCAGTCCACTAGGTATTGTAGGCATTCCCTAATACATCTGTAAGTTGGTGATACTCTGAACAAGGCATTCTTCCTGAATAGCTACAATTAGCAGTGACAGGCAAAGGCTTTTATAATATACTTCAGTATTAGGAGATACTATTATGGCAAAAAATAGTTGTGGAGAGAGGGAGATAATAGTAGTCAATAGGCCAATAGTATAATGAAATTTTTCCACTTTTTGGAAGGTCTGCTAGTGTGAAGGTTGTGGGATGATAACAAGACCAGATATCCAATGGGCAAGATGGGCTTCCTAAGGGTGCAATAACCATCAGTTCCCTGGTTACATACCATTTGAACATATTGACCTATGCTACTAATCACCCTCAATACTTTTCAATTCTCCAAAGCAGTCATAGACTGTAGATGGGGACTTTTAATGTGTGGGATAAGTGCAGAGAATAATGTAGGTAGAAAAGAGAATTTGTATAGAAGACTGTAAAAGTAATTTTAAAAAAGCTTTTTTTAAAAAAATCTACAAAAAATAAGATTAAAAAGGAAATAACTAGGAAACATCTTTGTGATAAGTTTCTCTGATAAAGATCTCATTTATAATATATATAAGGATCTGATTTAAATTAGTGAGAAAAAATCATTCCCCACTTGATAAATGATCTAAGGATCTGGACAAGCAAGCAGAGAAACCCAGGCTATCACAAGCCATAGGAAAAAAAGGCTCCAAATTACTAATTAGAGAAAACCAAGTTAAAAGAATTCTGAGATTCTACCTCATACCTATA
This sequence comes from Gymnobelideus leadbeateri, assembly GCA_011680675.1. Lineage (NCBI taxonomy): Eukaryota > Metazoa > Chordata > Mammalia > Diprotodontia > Petauridae > Gymnobelideus > Gymnobelideus leadbeateri. The sequence continues at coordinate 507,223 of WOXC01011738.1, read as the reverse complement.
TAGAGTAGCAGGTAGCAGAGATGACAAAAAAGAAAAATGATAAATGTTGGAGGGTATTTGGGAAAATACGTACATTGATGAGCACTGTTAGAGAAGCTATGAATGGGTACCACCATTATGGAAAGCAATTTGGAATTACATAAAAAGTTACTAAAGAGTATATGCCCTTTAACTTAGCTATACCACTACTAGGCTTATGACCAAAAGAAACCAAAGAGGAAAAGATCCTCTATGTGTATGTATGCACACATAAACATACATATACATATATTCCTTTTGTGGTGGCAAAAAAACTAAAAACCTAAAGGATAGCAAACAATGGCATTACATGTTGCTGTTTTTATTGAGTCTTTTCAGTACTGTTCAGCTCTTCATGTTCCATTTTGGGTTTGGTTTGCTTTTTCCTTCTCCAGCTCATTTTACAAATGAGGGAATTGAAGCAAACAGGGTTAAATGAATTTCACAGGGAAACAAAGCTAGTAAATGTCTGAGGACAGATTTGAACTCAGGAAGATTAATCTTCCTGACTCCAGGCCCAGGACTCTGTCTACTGAACCATCTGTTACTTTAGGAGTTATATAAATCATAATATATGTATGTGAAGGGGCACTACTGTTATGCTATAAGAAAGGAGGAAATAGATGTCAAAAAGACACAGAAAGTAATCTGTGAACTGATACAAAGAAGAGTGAGCAGAATCAAAGGAACAATTTTTATAACATCAATATTATTTGAAAATAAAAATTTTGGGGACTTTTATAACTAATTAACAAAGAAATTAGCAGAATTAGAACAATTTATAAGACAGCTAGGTGGTTCAATGCATAGAGTGTAGGGCCTAGAGTCAGAAGACTGATCTCACTGAGTTCAAATTTGGCACCAGGCACTTGGCACTTACGAATTGTGTGACTTTGGGCAAGTCACAACTCTTTTTGCCCAAGTTTCCTCATCTGTAAAATTAGCTGGAGAAGAAATGGCAAGCCATTCCAGGATCTTTGCCAAGAAAACCCCAAATAGGGTCATAAAATGTTATATACAACTGGAGAACAACAACAACAAGGATTACACACACACACACACACACACACACACCTCATGGAAACATGACATCTGGATAGGAAGTAGCTACCCTTCCCACCATCTGGGACTTAACCTTATGATTCTATTTTGGTGATTTGAAGAGAGAAAGGAATTGGGAAAGGGAAAGGAAAACACTAAAAAAAAAATTAAGGAAGAAAGGGGTGGAACTTGCAATTTCACACAGAGTTCACTAAAACAAAAATATGTAAATGTGGAAGAAAGGAGTGGGGGAAATAGGTATTTCATGACCTCACTTTTATATGAACCAGTTAAAGAACTGAACACTCATACCTGTTTGTATTAGTGTGCAAACATACACACACACAGAGTGTTTGACATAGAAAAGAAACAAGTGGGAACAGGGAAAGGGGAGAAGGGATATCAAAAGGTCAGGAGAGAGACAGGGAATAAGCTAAATAACTTAGGAGGTAGGAGGTGTTGATCTTTTAAGGGGAATTAAAAATAGAAAGTTTAAGAAACAGAATTGGGGGGCCTGAGCTTAGTGTAAATTTGCAATCAAACATTTATTTGTTAATTGTCTATTAATTCCTCTGGTTCTCATTTTTGAAATGCTATGGGGTTGGGGGGGGGGAGATTTATTCTTTATTTCATATGTTTTACTAGGTTTATTATTAAAGTATTAATAAAAATTGGTTTTTTAAGAAAATGAGAAATTGAACTATTATGATTATCATTAAGAAACTGTGAGGTTCTCTCCACAAAAATAAAAGGTTGGGGACAGAAAAATAGGAACAGTCAGTTGTAAATTACTTTTGTGTCATGGCCATCTCCATTTTAGAGAAAGGTGGGAGGAAAAGAACAAAAAATCTAAGAGCATGAGAAGAAGAAAAATACAAAATTAACATTATAGTGACCATGAATGGGATTAACTCACACATAAAATGAAGGAGGGGAACAGAATTATTAAAAGGCAAAATCAAAATATTTTTATCTACCAAAATCAAGCTTAAAGACAAACTTTCATACAGAATTAAAAATGGGATCTAGAGTAGAATTTATTGTTCTGTAGGAATCTTAGTTTTTAAAGTCTTTTAAACAACCTTATCTGTAGAAAAACAAGACAACAATAAAAATAAAAGTGGTTGAAATGGATAAGTACAAAGCCAATAAGGTGTCAAAAATAATGAAATGATAGTAATGAAGTAATATATATATATATATTACTTGAAATGAAATGATAGTAATGAAGTAATATATATATATATATATATATATATATATATATATATACACTCAATGAATGACATAATATCTAAGTTTCTTCAGGAAGAAATGGCAAGAAAAAACTAAATTGAAGTCTCCAGTATGCCTTTTCAAGTCTAAACAGGCATAACAAAAAGATAAAAAAGAAAAAGTGAGAGACTGAAAAGTTTAGAAAAGTTAGTTATGATAGGTCTTTGGTAATTGTTGAATAAGATCAAAAAGAAGCATATCTTCTAAGTACATCACCTTTTCAGAAACTGACCATGTAGTAGAGAAGAAAACTTCATACAGAAATGTAGAGAGAAAAAAATAAACATATCCTTAGCAACCACAATGAAATAAAATTTATATTAAATAAAGAGTCATTGAAAGAAAGGATTGAAACCAAATAGAAAATAACTTAATACTAAATAATCTACAAGTCAAACAATAATTATAGAAACAATAGAAGGAATTATAAAAAGAAAATGATAACAATGAAACATCCCAGACTTTTATGTTCAGCTAAAGCAGTCATTAAATGAAATTTTGCATCAAGGTTTTCATCAATAAAAGAACAAATCAATGAACTGGGCATGAAACTAAAAAAGAAATCCTAAAAAAGCAATAAATTGTTAAAAAAAAAAACAAAACCTAATTTCTAAAACAATCAATTAAAAATACACAATAGGAGCATAAGAATTAGAAAACTTAATTCAATTTCAGAAAAAGAAATTAAACACACCATAAAAGAACTCCTAAAGGGGAAAAAATGCAGGATCAGGTGATACCTAAACTGAAGAGAGTCAAAGAAGAAAAAGAAAACTTTTCACCAATACTGAGATGACAAAATTAAATAAAATGCTAGCAAAATGACTATCAAGAAGACTGCACAGTATGACTGGGCTGAATTTGCATCAAGGCTACAATATTGTGTACAAAGCCAATGAAACCAAGATTAGGTAGGAAGCAGAAAACTGGGAAAGACTTTTTTACAACCACTGTTCCTTATAAAGGCCACATTTCTAAAATATACAGAAAACTGAGTCAAATTTATAAGAATACAAGTCATTCCCCAATTGATAAATGATCAAAGGATATGAACAGGCAATTTTCAGAGAAAGAAATTAAAGATATCTATAATAATATGGGAAAATGCTCTAAATTACTCTTGATTAGAGAAATGAAAATCAAAGCAACTTTTAAGTACCACATCTCACCTGTCAGATTGGCTAACATGACAAAACAGCAAAATGATAAATGCTGGAGAAGATGTGGGAAAATGAGGACACTAATGCATTATTAGTGGAGTTGTGAGCTGATCTAACCATTCTGGAGAGTAATTTGGAACGATGCCCAAAAGGCTATAAAGTATGCATACCCTTTGACCCAACAATACCACTTCGAGTGTGATATCCCAAAGAGATCATAAAAGTGGGAGGAGGACCCATAGGTACAAATATTTATAGCAGCTCTTTTTGTGGCAGCAAAGAATTGGAAATCAAGGAGATGCCAATCAATTGGGGAATGGTTAAACAAGTTGTTGTATATAAATGTAATAGAATACTATTATGTTATAAGAAATGAGGAGCAGACAGACTTCATAATAACCTGGAAAGACTTATATGAACTGATGCTGAGCAAGGGAGGGGAGGAGAGTGAGGGGGAGAAAATGTGGAACTCAAAAACTTGTGGAACTGCATGTTCTAAACCAAAAAATAAATGAATTAAAAAGGAAAATAAAAAGAATACAGTATTGGCTTACTACAAGAAAAGTTATAAACATCATAGATCATATAAATAACATATGTTAACTACAAGATATTACCAATAAATGCTAAAAAGAAAAGGCTTTTTGCCAATTTCCACAATTCTTTATGTTAAAAATACTAAAAGGAATATGAATAAATGTCTGTTTCCATAGTATTGCATGTAATGTCTATATAAATCCAAAAACTACATCTTATATAATGGACAAAGTTTTCAATAAGACCCCAGGTAAAACAAGTTTATTATCATTGCTATTCTTCAATATAGTTCTAAAAATTATAGCTATAGCAACAAGAAAAAGAAAAAAAATTGAGAGCATAATCATAGGCAAAGAGAAAATAAAATTATAAAATTATCACTTTTTGCAAATAATATGATGCTCCAGTTAGCAGCACAAGGAGTCAACTAAAAACAAATGAAAATAAACAGAAAAATTACAGGATTTAAGAAAAATCCACAAAACCATAAGCATAGAGATAGTAATTTTTATTTACAGAAATTATAGAACATGTAAAATATTTTGAACTTTACCTACCAGGCCACACACTATAATATATGAGCACAATTCAAAAACATTCTTTATGAAGATATTTAACTAATTTGAAGAATATTAGTTGCTCATGGTTAGACCTTACCAATCTAATAAAAAACACATTAATTAATTAATTCAGTATCACATCAGTCAAAATGCCAAAGGATTTCATTAGGGAGGCAGAAAATTATAATAAACTTTGGGGGAATACTATGTCAATAATCTCAAGGGAAATAATAAGCAGAAAAAGTAGGAAGGGAATCTGAAACTATATTACAAAGCAGTAATCATCAGAACTCTTTGGTACTATTTTTAAATAGAAAAGTCAATTAGTGGAAAATACTAGTTTCACGACAAACAGAGTCAAAAGAAAATAATATCATAATGTTTGATACTCCAAAGATCCTATTAACTGGGGTAAGGACTCACTATTTGAAAAAATAAATAATGGGAAAACAAGACAACCATCTGACAGAAATTAGATTTAGACCAGTAGGTCCCCTCATATACCATGATCTACAAATGGAAACATGACTTAGATTTTAAAAAAAAGGTTATATCATAAACTAGAGGAGCAAAAAGTGAAAACTATAAATAAAAAAGAGTCCATAAACAATCACTTCATAAGCAATTAGACTGTATTTATTAAAATAATAAAGCAATATTTGTTTCTCTGTAGGCTACTTCAACATATAGATCACCACCCTTCAATGAGATCTCTTCAAAGGAGACATGCAAAAATAGGGGTGTGTGTGTGTGTGTGTGTGTGTGTGTGTGCTCGAGTGCGCGTGTATAATATGTGCATGCACACGCATTACAATGCTCAAAAAGAACACTGATTATAGCTTATACTTGGGTTTTATGAGCAAGATTTGGAACTATATTTCAGCCAATTTCTCTGAACAAAATATTACAAAACCATTACATCTAGAAAAATCAGTATAATTTGAATAAGGCTTGGGTATTTCCTATTTGTTTTTATCTAGCATCCACATTAAGCAGAATTGAGCCTTTAGCCATATCATATGCACAGTAAGAGTAAAACAGAGTAGAGTGGTTTGTGGAGATAATATGGCAGCCATACAAGTGAGTAGTTGGACGTATGAGGAATGATGGGACCCTGAAGTGTTTCTTTGACAAAACTTGCCATTACCAAATTTTCCTTGAGTAAATGTAACTTTCCAAAATGTTTTTATAAATATTCTTGTTTTATTTTTATACATATATTTATATGCATATTATATATAATATACACATATATACTGTGGCACAAAGAAACACAATGTCTAAATGACTTTTTTTTCTCTTTCAAGAAATAATTTATTAGCCTATTATTGGTACCGCTGAATGACCATGAGAGTCGAAGATCCTGTCCTCTGTAGCCATCCCTTTCACTTCTTGAGCAGACAATTTACAGGCCAGAAGTCAGTCACTGACAAGTCAATTTTTTCCCTGATTTCATATAGGATGGCCTGTGGATAACAGAACACCTTCGATTCTGATGACATCAGATGAGCCAGATTGGAGACTCTGATGAATCATCCTCAATCAATATGTCCTCACTTGATAAAGTCTGAATTTAGGTTATTTCTCAGGAAAAGTAATTGTGATTAATCAGAAATAAGGAATGTATCTTTTGAAGAGCTTTTAGTAGTGTTTAATAAATCAAAATGAAAAAGGTCAGACAAAAACTTGATCACAGCTGTTCCTAGACCAGTTTCTGGGAACATTCTAAGAGTATTTTAGGTTTTGATTCTTACACATTCTAGATACTTTGCATATCACTTCTTCTGCCATTTAGTTTCCTTTAGGATTGAAAATGACCAGGGACTACCAAACACAACAGTTCTGAGAAACATTTATGTGAAATAACTCTTCTTTTAAGAAAATTATATTTTTCAGCAATATAACCTTGAATTCACAGAGCACTTTTCACCAAAGATCTCAAAATACTAAGTAGCCAGGATGTAGTGATAAATGCTATAATCTTCATCCCCCAACCCTTTAACATCTGAGAATCAGAGTATCCAAGAGGTTAAGTGCTTTGCCTGGGCTCACACAGCCCATTATCAGGGGCAGTATGAGCATGGAGAGGGAGCTCTACTGCCCTTCAGCAGTTGAGAGGCCAGAGAAAGTGAGGCGAGGAATTCCTAATAGCTGGATGGACACTCATTTAAACAAACGCTCCATTCCATAAACAGTGCTGCAACTTTAAAATATAAACACAGAAAGATGAACTGTGCTCATACTGTCCCTCCAGCTGTTTTATGTTCTGAGGCTGTGTACCACAGCTGGGCTGATGAGCTCTGAATCATGGGAAGAAAGAAGACCGATTGAACCTAACTTAAACAGAGAAGAAGCTTAGGCTAGTGAGAGAGGGCAGGTGGAAATATTGTTCTGTCTCTTTGTCCAGAAAGGAAAATTAAACATAAAGAGTTGGTTGATTTTTTTTTTCTTGAATGCAGGTTGGATGGAGGTCAATGAACCCCCTCAACAGTTATTTCTAACACTGATGAGGTCTCTAAAATACAGTTTTCTTATCCTCAAAATGAGGATAAGTGTTGACTGTATTTGATGGCCCTTAAGGTCCTTTCCAGTTCTACATCTATGAATCTCTAATCTATGAATGGAGTCTCTGCCCTCAAAGAACTTACTTTCTTCTAGAGAGAAGGAAAGGCAGGATATTACATGTACAATGACAGATGTAATAAGTATAGAGTAATCACAAAAATAATTAATTATGACAACCTCTCTGGGCCACTACTGTCCAACTTATACTGGCATCCATGGGTTGGATCATCATAATGGTGATTTTGGTGATTTGCTACTTTGAGGTCTAGGTTATCCTGTGGGTAGTTATTCCCAAAACTATATCCCATACCATTGTTTCCCATTATAACCATCTAGGTGTGATTAACTTCTAGCAAAGTCATTTACTAAGAACGTATAGTAAAAACGGCAGCTACCAAACATTGCACCCAACATGGAGATTGTAGGAAGACTTGACACAAACTTAGAATACAAAGGTGGTGAGGTACACATCTAGAAAATATATGTGGCTAAGGAAACTCTTAAATATGGGGCTGCAGGGGTCCAATGTTCTTTCTCTTTTCATATGATTTTCACATAGATTTACCCAAGACATGGCATTTTTGTTGGATTCTCAGTGTCCATTTGTCTATTCGGTACAACTCGTTTTGAGTTTTTGAACTGTTTTGAGTCCATGGTGCTGCTTTCTTTGCTACCAGGGATCCTGCTCCTGAGGGTTACTTTCTCCCAAGGAGTGACTGGCTCCCTTTATCTCTGTCAATCTGATGTATCTTTGTTGTCTGAAAGATACAGCGTTTCCTGCTGTTCTAGTGGTACCTAGTTCAAACCTACGTGGCCAGGTGGAGAAAAATCCCATTCCTTTCCCATTCTCTCCAAATAACTTCCTGTGGTATATTCATCCAAACTGTTGGATTTATCCAGGGATCATTTATCTAAAAACCTAGGAAGGAGGTTCTAATCTTTGCTCAACCAAAGGGTTGCACACTTTAATTACAACAGAGAAAATTGTTTATATTTCATGAAGAAGACCACACAAACACAGAGTATTAACATTTTTTAAACAAATTAACACCCCATTCCCTGTACTACCTAGTCTTTTTTCTATGACTTCATCAGTTCTTATAGAGATGAGCTTACATAACCATTAGTTCATCAAATAATAACAAAAGAGTCTCTGTTTTTGTCTATTTATGTATTTTCCGTTGTTTTTCTAGTATTAAATAGTCAACAAGATTTTGTTAAGCACTCCCTATGTGCCAGCCAGTGTTAAATTCTGAGGATATAAATGCATATTAAGCAAAATAAAGGCCTGACCTCAAGGAGTTTAATTTGACTTCACATATCACTAGCATCCTCTGCTCTTGCAGTCCTTTCCTCTGACTTACTAAAAACAAAAAACAAACAACAAACAACAACAACAACAAAAAACAAAACAAAGCAAAAACCACAAGCTAATCAAGTCTTCATTTCTCTGGGTTCAACTCTTGACTGCCTGAACTTTTTCTGTCATGACCTCTGAGGAACCTTCTCTTCCCCCCTCTTTTTTCTGCATAATTTTTATGTCTTGTCTTTTTTCTGTAGAATATATGCTCTTTGACAGCAGGAACTGTCTTTCTGATTTTAATTGTAATTCCAACATTTAGAACAGTATCTAGTACATAGTTAGCACTTAATAAATTATTGTTGATTAAAATTGACTTCAATTCAAATGGAGGAAGAAAAACATATAAAAGAAAGCTGAAAAGCATGGAGACAGAGAGAAGATAACTGCATTTTTATGATTATTGCTTTATGGTGAATTTTAAAAATATATTTAGTAGTGCTAGTATCCTTTTTGTTTTTATGATTCTTTTTATATTTGTTTCTATTTTAATATGAATTATCTTACAGTCATATAATTCTCTGAAATAACCACTCAGAAATTCAATTGACATTCTATTAAAACTATAAGTTAATTTAGTTTGAAATATTATAAATCTGTTTGATAATATTTGCTCAATCTAACCATGACCAGGAAACACCTCATTTATTCAATTGATTTTAATGAAATTAGGAATACTTGTTTCAAGTCCTCCCCCTACATATTTAATCTTTCTGTGACAAGTAGAAAGTGATTTTACCTCTCAGAGTCTCAGGTTTTCCATCTGTAAAATAAGGGTAATAATTTATTTTGCTTTTTTACTGATTAAATTTTATATTAAATTTGTGGAATTAAACAAGCATTTCCATGACATAGTAAAATGAAAAAGACAATTGCATATGAAACTGCAAATTGATTATGTACAACTTGTTATTCTTTTCAAATATACAAAAAAATTATCATGTAAATTTCTTTTTTTCCTTCTCTCCCTCTGCCCTAAAGATGGCTACCATTAAACATAAATTGGTATACACACAGATACATATATACATACATAAAATTGTTCTCTATGTATTTCTTTATCACTTCTTTCTCTGAATGAAGGTAACATCTTTCTTCATATGTTTTTTATTGTTAATTTGAGTATTTATAAGAATCAAAATAACTTATTTCAATTTCATTCTTAAAACAATATTACTGTTACTGAATACAATATTCTCTTGTTTCTGCTCATTTCACTCTTCATTATTTTGTTCAATTCTTTTCATGTTTTTTTTAAATCATTGAGCTCATAATTTATTATAGCATAGTAGTATCTCATCACAATCATATACCACAATTTGCTCAGCCATTCTCCAATTGAAGGGCATCCCTGAAATTTCCAATTCTTTGCCACCACAAAGAAAGCTGCTATAAATATTTTAGAACATATAGTCTCTTTTCCTTTTCCCTAATCATCTTGGGAAGTAGACCAAGTAATGGTATTTCTGGGTCAAAGGGTATGGGTAGGTTAACAATTCTTTGGGCATAATTCCACATTGCTCTCCAAAATGGTTGGATCATTCCATTCCACCAACAATGAATTAGTGTCCCAGTTTTTCCATACACACTCCAACATTCATTTCCCCCTTCTATCATTTTAGACAATCTGGTAGGCATAAATGATATTTCAAGGTTCTTTTCATTTGCATTTCTCTAATTAATAATGATTTAGAACATTTTAATGACTATACACTGTTTTGATTTCTTCATTGGAAAACTGCCTGTTCATATCCTTTCACCATTTCTCAATTTGGGAATGACTCATTTTTAAAGATTTGAAAGAGATATTTATACATTTTAGATATGAGACTTTTATTTGATAACCTGTCTATAATTTCCCCCAAATTTTCTGCTGTTCTCCTAATTTTGGTTACATTTGTTTTATTTGTACAAAATCTCTTTAATGTAATCAAAATAATCAATTTTACACCTAACTTTGAACTCTAATGCTTATCAATAAATTATTTGCCTATCCAAAAGTTGGATAAGTAATATACGTATTCTAATTTTCTTGTAAAATATTTCTTTGTGTCTAGGTCATGTACCCATTTTGACTATATCTTGCTTAATGGTATAAAATATTAGTCTACTTATGGGTTACATTTTAAAAGTTTATCTTACAAATGTCATTGAGGCCACAATAAGACAATGTACATAGAGGGACTTTGTAAGCCTTGAACTAGAAATGGCAGCTCTTACATTTCAATTCTTCCATCATTTCAAATTGTCTTTATACTTCTCTCTCATGTGTCTCGATAAGTTAACATCAAAATATTTTATCTATTTTGTCATTAGTATTAAAGATATTTATTGTTCTTTTCATTTCTCTGTGTAATTATTGGCAGCATATAGAAATATAGATAACTTTGTGGATTTATCTTGTATCCTGCTACTTTACTAAGTCATTTATTATTTCCATTAAGTTTTTGGTTCACTTGCTTGGCTTTTCTAGGTTTACAATCATGTCATCCATAAATAGAGATATCTTAACTTCTTCATTGCCAAACCTTCCCCCCCCCTTTTTTTTTTCTTTTTTCATTCATTCCTATTAGTAAGGTGTCCAAAACTATGTCAAATAGAGAGTGGATATCTCTGTTTGGCACACATTTTATTTAGATTCCTTCATTTCTCCACTATATATAACAGTTCATGGTTTTGAACATAAATTTTTATTAACTTTATAGGAAGATCATTTATTACTGTATTTTAATGATTTAATATAGACACCTGTATTTTATAAACATATTTTTCTATATCTAATGGTAAGATTGGGAGGTCTCTATTTTTCTCTTAATAATAAGGTTTATTATGTTGATTATTGCCCTGATGTTAAACCTATCTCTGTATTCAATTTATAAATCTTTTTTGTTCATCCTAGATAATTTCTGTTAATGTGCTTTTGGATTCTATTTTGTTTCTATTATTTGTTATTTTTATATCAATATTCCTTAAGGTCTTTGGTTTATATTTTTCTCGGCTCTTTTTTTCTTTCATTAGATTAAACATCAATGCCATATTTGCTTCATAAATGTTGGGTAGCATATCTATTTCTATATTTTTTTTAAAAACCCTACAAAATAGAGATGTTATTTGCAAATTAAAAGTTTAGTAAACTTCATTTCTGAACACATTTAGACTTCTTGTTGCTGTTTTTTCCCAACAGATCTTTTTAATAGCTAGTGTGAGTTCTTCTTTGGAAACTAAGCTATTACTCCATTTTATCTTCTAATAGTCTTGATATTTCGTGGGTTTTGTTTTCAAATTTATTAGCATAGAAATATGTAATATAATCTTTAATAATAATAATATCTTTGATTTCCTTTGTTCTTGTGATATTTCCATGTTCATTTCTGATGATTTAATTATTCTGTATTAGTCTGGATATTTAATCAATTTTTTTTCGTGAGGCAATTGGGGTTAAGTGACTTGCCTAGGGTCACACAGCTAGTAAGTATCAAGTGTCTGGTCAGAGGCCAGATTTGAACTCAGGTCCTCCTGACTTCAGGGCTAGTGCTTTATCCACTGCAACACCTAGCTTCTTCTTTAATCAATTTTTAATACTTTTAAGGAATTATTGGGCTTGTTTATTACTTAATTTTATTTATAAAAATGTTAAATTGTATCCAACTCTACTGTGATCTTTGGGCATATTTCTCTTTATAACTTTTCTGTATTTTAGGTATAAGGAAACTAGGCTGGATCTTATATGCACCCTTGATTTTGGGAGACCAGATTTTAAAGGGTTCAGAGGAGTGGGATAAACTTCTATGGAAGAAGTCATGCAAGGAAGAATAGGGAATGCTTAGGAATGACATCCTGAAGGCACACAGAGAAACAATACTGAGTAGGAGGAAAAAAGAATTTTTCTAAAGGGATAAAAATAAATTTTAAGACATATCAAAACATGTTTTTAAGACATATTATAAGAATGTGATAAAGTGCATGTATTGAAGAATACAATAGCTTAAAACCATCCTATAAGAAGGTATTAAGAATGATAAATGATAGAATTAGCTGAGGCTGAGACAACAGATAAAAATGTATTATCTTTAATATTATGAAATACAAAAAAAAAAATAACAAAACCCTAAATGGAAATTTTAAATAATTCAATCTCAAAAAATAAAATTGACCCAACTATAAAGTAATTCACAAGGCAAGCAGAGTAGGAAATCTTTACCAGATGGATTCATAAAAGAATATCTCAAATTTTAAAGAACAATTGAAATTTATAGCACATAAATTATTCTCTAAAATTAAAAAAGTACATGCTCTTTCAAATGGGTTTCTAAGAGAAATATAATCCTAACAATAAAATTAGGTAAGGCTTAAGGAAATAAACGATAACTATTGACTGATATCATTAATTAATATTGATTCAAAAATGCTAATATTCTAGCATTTGTTTAAAAAAACATTCATTAAGATGAAGTTGGATTTATATCATAGGTGCAAAGATATTTCAATAATAGAATAATTTTTATGACAAAAAGTCATATTCAAAACAAAAAAATAAAAATCACATAATTTAGCAAAAATATTTTAAAAGCCTTTTGATAGAAGATAACACTATGCTAAAAAAAATAACCTATAAGAAATAAGCATACAGTGGAAGAATCTGTTTTGATAATGGTTAAAAATATCTATCTAAAATGAAAGGCTGCATTTTATCCAATTGAACAATACTAGAAACTTTCTCAATAAATACAAGAGTAAAGCAAGGATGCCCCACTTTGATTTTTATTACTCGGTTTAGTTCTAGAAATGTTATAATAGTTATAATACACACAAAATAAATAAAGGCATAAAATCGGCAAAGAAGTAATAAGACTATCCTATTTACTGATGCCGAAATTATTGAAGAAGAAAGTTTAGAGATACAAAGAAGAAATTAATTTAGACTAGAAATAGCTTCAGTAAAATTTTAGGCAACAAAACAAGCTCACAAAAATTTTTTAAAAAGCATTTCTGTATAGCAATAACAAAATCTAAGAGGAGGATGTCCCTTAAAAAAAAACCCTCCAAAATGCATGATATATATCTGAGTCAATATACCAAAATATGAACTTAATGTCTATATAGGTAATAATAAAGCATTCATTGAAAAAATAAAGAATAACAAATAACTAGAAAGCTCTTATTCAGTTCTTATATCTGAGTACTTTCAATATGATACAAATAAAAATAATACAGTAGTTAATTATAGATTATAGATTTAGTGGCATACCAATCTAACAAAGGGGTACTTTTTAGGGCTATACAAAATAATTGCAAAATTCATTTGGAGGAACAAAATATCAAGGGAAATGGTTAAGTAAGTTAGGAATGAAGGGAGAGTGGTCACTTTAGGATTTATAAAAATTCTTATAAATCGTAACTCACTTTATCTTCACATCAGCCTGGGGAGGTAGGTGCTATTATTGTCTACATTTTACAGATGGAAGAACTGAGGCAGTTGCCTAGAGTATTGCAGCTAGTAAGACTCTAAGGCTATATTTGAACTCAGATCTACCTGACTCTAGGACTAGCCTTTTACTCACTTTGCAACCTAGCATTAATCACCAAAAAGGTTTGGTATTGGTTAAAAGCAGAAAAGCAGATGAAACAGAGAAGAGGATGATAAACCATAAATAACTAATATCAATAACCCAGTGTTTTACAAATCTGAAAACATTTTGTTGTTGTTGAATTGTTTCATTCATGTCCAGTTCTCTGCCATTTGGAGTCTTCTTGGCAAAGATACTGGAGTGGCTTGCCAGTTCCTTTTCCAATTCATTTTATAGATGAGGAAACTGAGGCAAACAGTTTTAGGTGATTTGCCCAGTGTCATAGAGCTAGTGTGTGTCTAAGGCCAGATTTGAAGTCAGGTCCGCCTGACTGCAGGGATGACACTTTATCTACTGTGAGACCTAGCTGCCCTTAAAACATACATGACCTACAAAAGAATGCTCTATTTTCAAAAATTCCTGGGAAAACTTAAAGTGGTTTAGTAGAAATAAGATTTAGACCAAGACTCTTATACCACACACCACAATAAATTTAAATGGATACATGATATATCTTAATATATAATAACATATCTTAATATTAGACATTATACCATAAAAATGTTTGAATACAGGTCAGTTTCTTATCTTTCATAGCTACAGGTATGGAGATAATCATTTTAAAATGGTAGAAGCAATTAGAAAAGTTGAAAAGAGATTGAAAATACTTGAATTTGAAGAGATTTTGCAAGAACAAAATTGATACAACTAAGATAAAAACAGAAATAGTTGACAAGGAAAAATATTTTCTAGGGGTCTACTATCTAGACTTATAGATAATTATTGAAAATGTAAGACTAAAAGTCATTTCCCAACCAATAAATATTCAATAGATATAAAGAGTTACCAAAAGAACAATTGCAGACCAACAAACATATAAAAGAATGTTCCAAATCACTAATAATAAGAAAAATGTAAATCAAAACAACACTGACATTTCACCTCACACCCAGAAAACTGATAATTATAGCAAAGGATGGTTATGATCAGTATTGAAATGTGTAGAAAGGGTATAGAAATACAGACATATTAATTCATTATTGGTACAGCTGAGAATTAATTCAACTATTATGTCAAAGCAATTTGGTTTATGCAAAGAAAGCAACTAAAATTCCCATTCACTTTAACCCACTGCTTTCACAGCTAGGCATCTACCCCAAAAAAGGTCAATGGTAGAAAAGCCTCATGTAACAATTTTATTTCCATCTGTCCTTTTATGGTAGCAAAGAACTCTAAACAGAACAGATAACCATTAGTTTGGGAAAGGCTATAAAAATCTTGGTACATGAATGTAATAGAAATTATGAATAGGATTAATACAAAGAAACATAAAAAGGCATATATAAACTGTTGCACCATGAAGTCATCATCAAAAAACAAAATGTGCAATCATCACAATAACCACTGTAAGTTAAACAACAGTCAGAAATTACAAGTGAACATTGTTTGTAATGGCCAAACTCAGTTCCAAAGAAAAAAATATGAGAAGGCATCTCCCCAAAGTTCTTCCCAAGGGTGGGTGATCATAGTCTGAAACATGGCATATAATATCAGATATATTCAATTTAATGGTTAGTTTCGCTATGCTTTTTAAAAAATCTTAATTATCTTAAGTTATGACTTTCTGGGAGGGGAAAGGAGAAAGGATACTATAGAAAGTATAGATGATGAAAAACAAAATGTATTAATAAACCGAATGCCATTGATTAGGCACTGCAAGTAATAGTTTGAAAGATTGCAGATAACTGGCAAGGGATCATAGGATGAGAGAAGGACAAATGGTTTGAATTTCCAAAGAAGAAAAAGAATGGAAACTGCAAACTATAGGCAAATGAACTTGACTTTGATTCCTTCATAAAAATCTAAAATGTATTCTTAGCAGTTTGTTTAAAGAGTATCTCAGAAAGAAAGTAATAATCACCAAAAGCCAGCATTATTTTATCAAGACCAGGTCTTGGCAGAATACATATTCACATATCATTTTTTCAACAGTTACTAGATCAAGAGGAAACTGTAGGCAGCTAATATAGATTTCATTAAGATATATGACAAAGAAATCCATTAGGCTTTTGTGAAAAACAGCGATATCAGGTGATTCCACCATTACATGGTGAGAAAATGTTGAGCTGACTTCACTATTAGGTAGCAATATAATTAAGTGAATTTAGAACTACTTGACTACAAAGATTACTCATGAGTATTTCAATATCAACTTGAAACCTGTCCTCCTCCAAGAAAATGTCTTTTGTTTTTGACCCTGAACTGTTTAATATTTTTATTAATAACTTAAAGACAGAGATAATATAAAGATCAAATTTATAAGTAACAAACCTGGTAGAGATAGCTAAACACCATGACTAACCAAATCAAGACCACAAAGCATCTTAACAGATATGTATCAAAGAGGAAAATCAAATAGGATATGTGTGTATGTATATGTGTCTATATGTATGTGTGTGCATATGGATATATATATATAATATATATATATAATCATCTTAGACTAGGGGTTTAAAAAATAATGAACTTTACAAGCACAAGTTAGAGGAGACAGCCCTTCAGCAGACAAAGACTTGGGTATTTCAGTAGATTATAAGCTTAACATAAACCCCCAAAATACTGAAGAAAATAACACCCTTACAAAACAGACTAACTCAAATGGCAAAAGAGGCCCAAAAAGCCAATGAGGAGAATGCTTTAAAAAGTCAAATTGCCCAGATGGAAAAGGAATTTCAAAAACTCACTAAAGAGAATAATTCTTTCAAAATTCGATTTGAGCAAATGGAAGCTAATGATTTTATGAGAAATCAAGATACTATAAACCAGTTCCAAACAAATGAAAAAATAGAAGACCATTGTGAAATATCTTATTGAAAAAAACCACTGACCTGGAAAATAGATCCAGGAGACATCATTTAAAAATTATTGGACTACCTGAAAGTCATGATCAAAAAGGGAGCCTAGAAATCACCCTTCAAGAAACTCTTAAGGAAAATTGCCCTGATATTCTAGAACCAGAGGGCAAAACAGAAATTGAAAGAATTCACTGATCACCTCTTGAAAAAGATCCCCCCCCCAAAAAAAACCCTATGAATATCATAGCCAAATTCCAGAGTTCCCAGGTCAAGGAGAAAATATTACAAGCTGCCAGAAAGAAACAATTTGAGTATTGTGGAAACACAATCAGGATAACACAGGATCTGGCAGCTTCTACACTGAGGTACTGAAGGGCTTGGAATATGATATTCTGGAGGTCAAAGGAGCTAGGATAAAAACCAAGAATCACCTACCCAGCAAAACTATCATGTTTCATGGGAAAATATGGTTATTCAATGAAATAGAGTACTTTCAAGAATTCTTGATGAAAAAACCAGAGCTGAACAGAAAATTTGACTTTCAAATACAAGAAGCCAGAGAAGCATGATAAGGTAAACAGGAAAAAGAAATCATAAGGAATGTATTAAAGTTGAGCTATTTATATTCATACATGGAAAAATGATCATTGTAACTCATGAGACTTTTCTCAGTATGAGGATAGTTGAAGGGAATGTGTACACACACACACACACACACACACACACACACACACACTCACGTATGACAGAAGGCACAGGATTTATTGAATAAGAAGGGATGATATCTAAAAAATAAAATTAAGAGGTGAGAGAGGAATATAATGACAGAAGGAGAAAAGAAGAGATAGAATAGGATAAATTATCTCATAAAAAAAGGAAGAGAAAACTTTTATAATGGAGGGGAAGAGCAGGAAGGTGAAAGGGAATGGGTCGACTTTACTCTCATTGAATTTGGCTTAAGGAGGGAATAACATACACACTCATTTGGGTATCTTGCCCTACAGGAAAGTGGTGGGGGGAAGGGGATAAGAGGGGGGATGATGGAGAGAAGGGCAGTTTGGGACAGAGGGTAGTTAGAAGCACATACATTTGAAAAGTGACAGGGTCAAGGTAGAGAATTGAATGGGTGGCATGTGCGATATGATGGAGGGAAATGTGGTTAGTCTTTCACAATATAACTACTATGGAAATGTTTTGTGTAATTACCCATGCACAACCTATATTGAATTGCTTCTCTTCCCAATGGAGGTAGGTAAGGAGGGAAGAAGGAAAAGAATCTGGAAATCAAAGTTTTAAAATCAAATGTTAAAAAATTGTTTTTTGCATGCAACTGGGAAATAAAATAGGCAGGCACTGAAATATATAAATTCATCCTTCCCTACTAAAAAGTTAGAGGGGGTATAACAGAGGATATAGGAGAGAGCCTACTGGGGGAAGGGGTACTCAGCAGGCTTGCTATCTTGGGGTGGGGGTAGGTGGAGAGACAGGGGGAAAATTTGAAACTCAAAATCTTGTAGAAATGAATGTTGAAAACTTAAAATAATTGTTTTCACATGTAATTGGGGAAAATAAAATACTAAATAAAAGATTAAGAAAAAATAAAAAAAATAATAAGCTTAACATGAGTCAACTATGGAAGCCAAGAAAATCTTAGGCTTAATTAACAGAGACATAGTGAGGTCAAGGTGATAGTCCTGCTATATGGTCACACTAAAATTGGAATAATGTATTCAGCTCTGGGCATGACATTCTTGAACTCAAGAGAATCAAGAAGAGGGTAAAAAATGAAAATTAAGGACCTTTAATCTATATTATAAGAGAATCCATTAAAAGAACGGGAATATTTAGCCTGGAGAAAAGATGACTTGAAAGTGACATGATAGCAGGCTTGCAGTATTTGAAGGATTTTCCTATGGAAAAGTATTAAATTTATTCTGCTTAATTAAAGAGAATAGGGTAAGTAACAATGGGTAGAAGTAGCGAAACAGGAAATTTAAGTTCTACATTAGAAGCAATTTCTGGTTCAAGCATTTGCCTTTTTTAGGCAGCCAAATGATGCAATACAATGAATGCTGGACTTGGAATCAGTAAAACCTGAGTTTTAGTCCTGTCTCAAATGCTTATAAGATGTGTGACCCTGGTCAAATAGCTTAACATCCTTGGGTCTCAGTTGTTGTTGTTTTTTAAAACTGCAAAATAAGAATAATAATAGCACCTCTCAGGGTTATTGTGAAGATTAAATGAGATGATATTTGTAAAATTCTTAGCAGAGTGACTGGTACATATTACCTAATTAATAATTGCTTGCTACCTTCCTTTGATTTAAATCTGAGATTCTATGATCTTCCTAACAGTAAGAATTGTCCAAAAGTGAACTGAGATGCCTTAAATAGTAGTGTATTCTTCTGCATGCCATGAGGTCTTCAAAGGTTAGACAACTTGACTGGTATTTTGTAGGGACAATTCTTAGTCACATTGGACTAGATGATGTCTGAGATCCAGTGTTTTTCTGTGATTCTTAGATTTAGTTAGTTAATTTTCTCTCTCTTATTTATTGATGTAAACATCCAGAGCCATGAATTTGCCTGTAAGTACTATTTTGCTGGGCTCCATAGATTTTGCTATGTAGTATCTAATGTCATCTCTGATATAACTTGTTCTTGTTCTTATTATTTCCTCTTTCACCTAGTCATTATTTAATAGGTCATTTTAACATTTCCATGAGCTTCTATACCTTTTTATTCATTATGTCATAATTTATTACTAGTTTTATTGAATTATAGTCTATAAATATAGTGAATAGAGTCTCTTTTTTCAATATTTACTCATGACTTCTTCATGGCCCAGCAGATGATTAATTTTTTTAATAAGTTTTGTGAACAATGGGGAGAAAAAGTATATTCTTTTCTTGTCAAATTGAGTTCTTTCCTTTCATCTATTAAGTCTAGTTTGTTTAACATCCTGTTTAGTACTGACTTCTTTATTTATCTTTTTATTGGATTTATCATATATTGAAGTTTTATTTTTAACATTTCCCATTATTCCTTAGAATTGAAAACTATTAATAAACACACTGAAGGTTGCTTTGAATTTCTATTAATGAGCAAAACACTAATTGAAGCAACTCAGAGGTTTCATTTCATGTCAAGCAAATTGACAAAGATGAAAAACATCCAATTTTTCAGTATTGGAATGGCTTTTGAAAGAAAACTGTAGTAATATATTGCTGGTGGAAAAGTCAGTCAATCAAAACATTATGCAATGTACTTTGGAGTTAAGCTAGAAATGTTACTAAATTGTCTATATGCTTTAACTCAGAGCTTGGACTACTAGGTATATATTCCCAAGAAGGTCAGTTAGAAATACATTCTGGTTTGATTTCAACTTTTTCTGATATTATTAGTGACACTCTAGTTAGTGATGAAGAAATAGGATAGCAAATTTTAAAAGTCTTTCATTTTGAATTTATTGGGAGCATTTTGAATTAAATAAGTATTATCTAAATAGTATATTGTTGGTTTTTTACTTTCCAAATTCTTCCATAACATTTATGCATTAGGAGAAATATTTTTGCCCATTTCAGTTTATCATTATATCCATCACATCAGTCTTCAGTCAGTATATGACATAGAAATAATATACCTCTTCTTTTTGCTATATCCTGCCTCAAACATTTACCAACTACATTACCTGGACTAAACCACTTAATCGCTATCTGCTTTATTTACCTCATCTATAAAATTGAAGATTCAATAACACCTACATCTCAGGGTTGTTGGGAAGGTCAAATGAGATATTTGTAAAACACTTTGAAAATCCCTAAACATCACATAAATACTAACAATTACTATTTTTAATCTAATTTAATAGAGCTACCCTAAACACGGTAATTTGTGTGTATGTGTTTTAGGTTGATTTACTCTGGATTTAAGATTGAGATTACCCTTTCTGCCTTGCTCTTCTTCCTCTTGAGTTTGTTTCTTCCCTCTCTTACTTTAAAAATACTCTTGAAATTATTTTTAGCATGCTCAAAATGTTCTGAGAACTCTCTCACGTTACCTGCAACTGTTCTTTCTTTGTTATTTTAAATGTTTCTCTTTTTGGTTGGGAAAACATGCTTGTTTCATTGAAGTGTGTATGTGTATATACATACACACATACACGTAAACTTTTCAAAGTTGTTTTGTTTTCCAAACAGCTATCTGCTATCTCATAAAATATATTGAATTTGGCTAGGTAGATAAGCCTGGGAATATGACCCATGGTTCTTAATTTTGTAAGTATATTTAAAATTTTGTCATCTTCCCTTATTCTCAAAAATTCTGCAGCAGTATTAATTGTTTTTCCTTAGTAGGTGTTTTTTTCCCCTTTTCTTCTGGCAACATATTTTAGCTTTGGAGTTTAACTGTGATATTTCTAGAGCTGTTAAATCAGGGTTTTCTTTGGATCCTGTAGGTTCTTTCTAGTTGTATTTTTCTATTTGTTTTGCCAAATCTGGGAAATTTAACTTAATAACTTCTTAAAATGTAGTGTCTAGATTCTTTTGGGTTTTCCCCACAAGATCTTTAGGATTTCACAATTCTGAAATTACTATATTGCTAGGTATCTTCCATCAAGTAGTTCTCTATATTTTTCAATAGTTTGAGTAATCCTCTGATTTTCTTTTTAAATCATATCTTGTACCTTGGAACTTTTTATCATACAGTTTTGCCCTTAAATGCATTACATCTGCTCTTTGTTGCTTTGATCATGTATTTGAAATAGACAATTTCTTTTTTTTTTTTTAAAGCAATTGGGGTTAAGTAACTTGCTCAAGGTTACACAGCTAGTCATTTGATTTATGCGTGGGTGCTCATTTTCTGAGGCCGGATCTGATCTCGGGTCATCCAAACTCCGAGGCCAGTGCTCTTACTCACTGCGCCACCTAGCCGCCCCTTTAGGGCAATTGGGGTTAAGTAATTTGCCCAGGGTTACACGGCTAGGTTTTTGTTTGTGCGGATTAAGTGTGGGAGGCCGGCTCCGAACTCAGTTCCTTCTGATTCCAGGGCCGGCGCCCTATTCACTGCGCCACCTAGCCGCCCCGAAATAGACAATTTCAATGCTTCTTATGGTCACAAGTAATTTCCTGAACCATGCCTCCAGTTCCCCATTCCTCTCCTGCCCAAATTGCCTTGTATTTATTTTACATTTGCTTTGCAGATTTTTTTAAATAGTCCTTTAAGGTTTGTAAAATGCTTTGCAGATATTAACTCATGTTATCTT
Source organism: Gymnobelideus leadbeateri (assembly GCA_011680675.1). Taxonomy (NCBI): domain Eukaryota; kingdom Metazoa; phylum Chordata; class Mammalia; order Diprotodontia; family Petauridae; genus Gymnobelideus; species Gymnobelideus leadbeateri. The sequence continues at coordinate 485,023 of WOXC01011738.1, read as the reverse complement.
CACAGCAACCTTGTGAGTTAGCTGATATTATCTTCATTTCATAGAGGAGGAAACTGAGGCAGACAGAGATTAAAGTGATTAGCCCAGGTTTATGGAACTAGTAAGTGCGTGAGTTCAGATTTGAACTCAGATCTTTACTTACTCTTTAGTCACTGTGTCACCCAGTTTAATAAACTGCTTTCTGAAAGAAAAAAAAGTTATATACAACATATTCAAATTTGAACTGCATTACTAATATTTTATCCATCACTTTAAGTTCGATCAAAACCAAAATAAACAAATAAATCAAGTCCTTATGTGAAATGTTTGCCAATTTCCTGGTTTTAAATGCCCACACTGAAAAGAATTTAACAATCAGCTCTTCTAAGCCTGTCAAAAATGGTTCCAGCATATCTCTGATTATAGCCCTTCTTAAGGTTATAGTAGAATGTCTGAGTCAAAGAGTATGGGCAATTTAGTCATTTTATTTACATAATCCCAAATTGCTTTCCAAAATGATTTTGTTGATTTATATTTATACCAACAATGCACTAGTTCCTCTCCTTCGACAACCCCTCCAACATTGACTATTCCTACTATTTTTCACCTTAGCAAATTTATAGGATATAAGGCAACACCTCAGGATGGTTTTGATTTGCATTTTCCTTATTTTATTATTTTGAGTATTCTTTTATATAGTTGTTAATAGCTTGCAATTCTTTTGAAAACTGCATCCTTGACCACTTAACTACTAGAGAATGACTTTTATTTTGAGCTATAGATGAAGGCAGTTGGACTTGAGGTCAGGAAAATGTAAGTTCAAATCTTGTCTCAGATACTAACTAGTTGTGTGACCCTGGGCAAGTCATTTAACCTGTTTATCTCGTGTTCCTTAAGTATAAAACAGGTATAACAGTGACACTTACATCTCAGAGTTGTTGTGAAAATCAAATGAGATAGTATTTGCACAATGTCAGGATATATAAATGCTTATTTGCTCCCCCTTCAATAGACAGATAATAGATTTGTATGTATATGTGTACTATATATACATATAAAGTGTATGTTTGTGTGTAAGTGTACAAAAGTATATTAAGCATAGTATATATGTATATATTAGATACATTTATATAGCAATATATATACTTATTTGTATGCAATTTATTAAAAAGCCAAAGGATGCTAGGAACATAAAAAGTAGAATGTAGCTATTTTGTGGGCATGGATTCAGACAAATTTATGCAAAGCTATTTGGATGCTGCTATGGAGGTACCTTCACAGACGCCTGTTTGAACCTTGAGCAGTCAGGATTTATCAGATGGAGATGAAATAATTCCTTTAGATAAACTCTCCAGGTGAAGATGGTTCAGTTTGAAGGATTCAAATAATTTGCTGAATTTCTTCATTTTTGCTATGTCTAGACATAAGAGCATAATTGTTTTGTGTCCCTTTATTTCTCAACATTTATGTTTGAATTGAACATTGGTATTCTCTCTTTTGTGGTTTTTCACACCCCTCAGATTGTGATCCCTCTTCACTTACTACATTATACTCTATATCTGTACATTAGTCCTCTTCCCTTCATCCCACCTACCACCAACTACTACTTAAGTTTCTTGGGGGGAAAGCACTGTTTATATTTCATTATTGCTTCTGAGGGCTGGGGTGAGACAAGAGAAGGCCCCAGGTCCTTTCTCCCTTCCCTAAAGCTGGCTTGCTTCCTAATTAAATTATTTGTCAAACTATAATTGAGAAATTCAGGTCATGACTAGTGCAGAAGGCACAAAAAGAATGGAAGCTGCTCTCAGGTTTACCAGGTATTTGATTTTATTTTAAGGCTTTCAATGTGCCCAAAAGGTTGCCAAGATTTATCTCTGTTTGAATCATATATTTAAATTTTTAAAGACAAGTCATCTTGTCCAACATCTTCATTTTATAGATAAGGAAACTAAGCCTCAGGGAAGTTAAATGACTTCACAAAGGTCACACAAATGCAATTATCCCTTCCACATCATGGCAGTTAGAGGCTCAGTGCCCCTGTGATCTAGAAAAGCCATGTAAAAAATTTTTGAAGGGGGGAAGGCAAGGCAATTGGGGTTAAGTGACATACCCAAGGTCACACAGTTATTTAAGTATCAAGTGTCTGAGGCCAGATTTGAACTGAGGCTCCCATGACTCCAGGGCCAGTGCTCTATTCACTGTACCACCTAGCTGCCCCTCATGTAATTTTTTAACATTCCTTTTATACCAAAGAAGTCTGAATTATTATGTTATTAAAAGATAAAATATGTTGATATTGTATAATACTATACATATATTTTGTGCATCTCCGAGTTTCTAAACTTTTCCTGAATCATCTGCTCGCCATTATGCATCATTTGTGGCTTTCACAAAACACCCAAAAATATCCCATTTAATTTTTTATTGAAACTGTGATATGGAAAGTTATGATGTGGAAGGGATAACTGTAGTAGGTAGCAAAGCCAGGATTTAAACCAACATCCTGTCCCAATGCAAACTCAGCATTCATTCTGCTGTTCAGTGAAATGCATTGGAAACCAAACCTAATTGAGAGAATTGGAAAGTTGAGGTTCTGGGTGACATTTGTCTAAGAATTCAAATAGTGTGTTCTTTGCGTGTCACCAAGTCAGTGGAGGGGGTTGAGAGTGTCTTGGTACACTGAGACATTCCTATGGATGCACAGCTCCAGGGGAAAGGGTCACTATGCTCTTTTCAATCAAATTCTTTTTTTAAAAAATAATAAACTACTTTTTTTGAAAAAAGTTATTTAGTTTTCAACATTCACTTTTATAAGATTTTGAGCTCCAATTTTTTCTCCCTCTCTCTCTCCCCTCCAAGACAGCAATCTGATATGGGCTATATATATACAATCCTATTAAACATATTTCCACATTAGTCATTCAATCAAATTCTTAATGAATGTGAATCTGTTAAAATGAATATAAAGGGTGACTGTGACCATGAATGGGAAGAGGAGATGAAGATGTCACAAAAAGCTAAGATTGGGGAGGTGTGCAAGGGTGAAGAAAAGAGGGTTGTTGTTTTTTTCTGATCCTCTAACCTCAGTTCCCCAAAACATCATCATAATAAAACCATGGCTATATTGAACTGCAGATATTACTGCCAGATTTCATACCTTCCTCCTTTTTCCCCACTCATAACCTCTCATGATTTCATAGCTTAAGTTAACTTGGCCTAGGGTCATGTAAAACAGGCCAATGGAAGCATTTAATGAGAATCTGACCTTGAGAATCACAGCTAAAGATAGGCAGGACCATTTCCAAGATCCAATTAACCTGAGTCAATGCCCAGCCTCAATGCTATGGAGATGACCCCTCAATTATTGGTAGAGCAAAGACAAGATATGGAAAAGGATAAAGAAAGAGTCTAAGAGAATGAAATAAGTCTATGAACTTGCCATTCAATTCAATTCATTTCAATAGCTAGGTCAGTAGACAAAGCACAAGTCTTGGAGTCAGGAAAAGCTGAATTCAAATTCCATCTCAAGTCTTTACCTAGCTTTGTGATCCTGAGCAAGTCAATGAACAGCCTTTAGCCTCAGTTTTCTCATCTATAAAGTGGAGATAATAATAAAACCTCCCTCACAGAGTTGTTGTGAAGATTAAATGAGAGGACATGTATAAAGCAGCAGTAATAATAGCAGTTAACCTTTCCATAATGGCTTACTATGTAACTGTGCTAAGTGCTTTACAGTTATTATCTCATTTTATCTTCAGATGAGGAAACTGAGACAAACAGGTTCAATAACTTGCCCAGGGTCCCACAGAGTAAGTATCTGAGACTAGATTCAAATTCAGGTCTTCCTGACTTGAGTGCCCAGCACTCAATCTACTGTGTTACCTACCTATCCAAAGTGCTAACTAGTTGCTTTGCAAACCTTTACATAAAAGTATAGTTATTATAATTGTTGCTGTTGTTTTTGTTTTGTTTTGTTTTTTGCTTTTTGGAGGGCAATTGGGGTTAAGTGACTTGCCCAAGGTCATACAGCTAGGTTTTGTGTGTGTGTGTTAAGTGTCTAAGGTTGGACCCGAACTCAGGTCCTCATGATTCCAGGGCACCACCTAGCTGCTCAATTGTTATTGTTTATTGAATGCCTTGTATGTATAAGGGTTTGTTCAAGAACCTGGCATTAATTAGTCATATATAATTGTGCATGGAAATACTGAGGAAGTATACCCCTTCTTCTCATAAGACATCTGAATCCAAAGTGGTCCCAGAGGCAGCCATGATATTGTCTTGATTGTAAACAATTGTAGAAAGTTCTGCTTAAAAGCTGTTCTCATGGAATTACAGAGGGACACCCAAGCATCTGGTACCTTTGTTGTATTTCACTAAATTTTTAAGAGTTTAGTGTCAAGAGAGATAAGTAGAGTGAGATTAATAGACTAATGTGGGGAGGAAGAACATTCAGAAATATCCAATCAGCATAAGAAGCTGAAATATGTTTAGCCAGAGGTAACTGAACCTAGAGAATTTATGGTCTTCCTTCAATTCCCAAGATTGGCATTCCTTTCCCATCTTTCATGGTTCTCTCTCCATTTCAGTTATTTTGCTTGTCATTCAAACAGCTAAATATCCTAATTCCAGAATGTTTGGGGTCCTGAGTTTTGTTCACAAAAAGCTTCATCTAGAACCACTAGAAATCAGTGTGCAGCAAGCTGATTTTTTTAAAAAGGGGAGCATAATATATTTGCAGAGAGATATAATGCTCTGCAATTAGATCACAAGTGATCTTTCACTTTTAATGCTGTAGAATATTTACTTTGGACATGTTTACACTGGCCTGATATGCTACAAGATTTATAAAATTTGAGTAAGGCTGCCTTAACATCTCCTGAAGATTTGTGGTCTTAAAGCATATTCGATATTAAAACAATACTACATATTTCACAGTGCAACCCAAGTATTATGCTTTTGAAATTTTTGTATAAGCTCACCCTTGTGTCATGAGGTCAGTCTCATCCTGGTCCATTTCAGTTAGATCAGGATATTATCCTTAGTCACTTTCTACTTTTCCACATATTGATAGTATGGGATGAAACACTGGAATTGACCAGAAGAAACAAAAACAAGTTGTTTGAAAAGTGGAAAATTCAGCCAACCACGTTATTTGGCACCATAAAAATTAAAGTTGTGGTTAATTATATACTTAAATTAGGTTTCTTATACATACACATATGTATATGTATATGTGTACATTTTTGTATATATTTCAAATTTATGAATAAAACATTTTACTAAGTAATATGTTTTAAATACATTTTGATCTTTCTACCCCTATTTTCCTAAATGTTTTAGTGCAATTTTTAAAAATAAATTTGCTAGTTTTAGGTTCATGAAAATAGTCTATTTGTGATTGTTTACTCCCTGAAAGCAAAGAGCTTGTCTTTTTTATATTATATTTATATTCCAAAGATTTGGGCCAAATAGCTTTCCAAAGTTCAACAAATGTCTGTTAAATAAGGATATTTTAAAAATAGTATCATGGCATCTCATTCTAACTGCCTCTTTAGTAAATACTTTTGAAAAAGTCATTCATCCCTGCTTATTTCTATAGCTCACTAAGTTCTCTGAGTACAGTTACTATGCATGAATCATATTTTAAATGCAAAAAGTGGATTCTAAAATACCTTTCACCATAATATCTTGTTTTTATTCCTGTTCATATAAACTTCTGGAAAAAGTTTTAAGTCTTTCCATGCCTCATCTCATGCCAAAAGGTATTTCATTTGCCACCCATAATGTTTAAAAAATACAACACAAATTTAGAAGTGTAAAATAGAACTCTGACATTTGAATTTCTCCAGATCTCAGCAAAAATACAACTACCTTGCTTTCTTATGTAAATAATTTCTGAAAGCCTACTTCCTCCAGGAAAATTGATTATTAAATAAAGATATATTGAATACCTACTATGTGCAATGTGCCATGCTAGGCATTGAGAGAGATTGAAAGAAAATAATATACCCCCAAGGATTGGTATAGAATAGGAAATCTGACCAAAGGAGAAATAATTACTTGCCCTCAAGCACTCATCATGGAATTCCCTTGTGTATCCAAATTTTTGTTTCCTCTTACAAAACTTACAAAAACTTGAATATTCTCAAATGAGATAGCTGTAAAGCCCTTAGTCACAGTGTTTGGTGCAAAATAGGTGCTTAATAAATAATTTTTTTCTTCCTGTCTCCCATTATAATATTTATTAAACTGATACTCTGGAAAATGTATCATGCCAGATACTGGGTAAACAAACAAACCCTCCCCACCAATTAAATACTTGTCTTCTAGGAGACTACATTCTGCTTGAGTAAGGAAACATACATACAGATAAACAAAATGGATTGAGGGAAGACATAACACCAACACCTTGGGAGATAAAGCCTTCATTCAAGAGTTGACATCTAAGCTGAGCCTTGAAGGAAGCTAGGGATCCTAAGAGATAGAGATGAAGAGAGTATGAATTCTGGTTTAATGTGGGTAATATAATTCTAAGTTTAAGAAACAGCTAAAAATTTGATTTTTGACTGGATTTGACTGGAGCATAGGTTCTGTGAAAAGGACTAATATGAAATGTTTGAAAAGGCAAATGGGATCAAAACTCTAGAACTTTTAAAATGACAGGCAGATAAATTTATATTTTATCGTAGGGGTCATAAGAACACCCTGGAGAGTTTTTCTCAGGGAAGAGACTTGGAGAGAACTTTGTTGTAAATATTTTGAGATATCATTTATAAATGTAGATGGAGGACATACTTCACATCCATCCATAACTATATTTAATATTTTTCTTATCTCTGAATATCTTGCATGATAATAATAATCATTATTATAATTAACAATTATAAACTACTATTTATATAGGACTTTAAGGTTGACAAAGTACCTAACAGATACTATCTCATTTTATCATTATAACAACCCTTAGTATCATCGACATTTTTTATAGAGAAAGGACTGAGGCAGACAGAAAATAAATGACTTGTCCAAGATCTAACTAGTAAGACTTGAACTGAGGTGTCAGTTTTCTATCCAATATAGCACCTATCTGTCTCTGTATGTTCATTGATTGTATCATCTCACACTATAAACACACAAAACACAATGACACTTATAGATTAAAAGTTCTTTTACAATGCCCCAAATAATGAACAAAATAAATGTTTTCTTCTGATGAAGATGGTGGATTTATAACTTTAAAAATTATTCAGAGTAGTTCTACAAAGTCTAGAGATGTTTAAACAGGAAAGTTCTCGAACACTTTTATTGATAACATTGAGAATACCATTAAATTCTATTTTCTCTAATAAAGGCAGACATGGTAGTTCACCTAAAGAGTTAACCAGCCTCTGGATAACAATGATATAGTGTAGCACAGTGGCATGACATCCTTGAAAACTGGGAAGAAAAAAAAAGAAATATTTTTATGGGGGCGAGGGGAGAAGGCAGGGTACAGACTGTGAAAGCAGTAGGAAAATCATATCCTTGAATGTCTTGGCTATTGGGTGAATCAATAGGCCTTTTCAGGTCCTCCTGAAATCAAATACTGTACATTTAGGGATAGTTGCTAAATTGAGACATGAAAGTCTGCTGGGAAAAATGCTAGGTGAATTTATAGAGGATTCAGCTATATGGTGAGGAGACCTGTTTCAGTCTTGGCTCCTGAAGTTTCTCTTCTATCAAAAGTCAGCATTTTCATTTTGGCAGTTGGATGGTATTACTTGTTTGTTATTATGATGGAAAGAATGAATTAATGGTATAGAGCTCTGGAAATAAAAATGCACCACATTAGTGTATACTGCACCTTGCATATTTCATTATTTAAAACTTCCAAGGGTTGAATAGCTTCTGAAGATATTAGAAGATTGACTTATAAATAGGAAGTAGCTGGATTTGCAATTCATTGGTTTTCTGAAAAACTGGAATCCCTACAGTGTTATTTTTATAGCAGAAATGTTAATTGAAACATTCACTAAATAATCCAAAAAACAAGTCTATAAATAACAATGCTAGTAAATTCTGGTGACTATTTTTGGAGTCTTAGAGCATTTAGTTTTTGTCTTTATCCCACAAGAAGAAAAAAGAAGGTAAAACCTTTGCTTAGAATAGACCTCATTTGCATAAGAAGAATGTAGTCATATTTTCTCCAATTTGGTTACTGGACAATGGCATCTCCGATTTGGTGTGGCAATGATCCCCAACACGACCACCATTTTGTATTTGGCCCCAATCAAGAAGGGGCCTGTATTCTACATACAGCTGCTTTTATCAGCTATAAAGGATAATTTTGCTGTATTAAGTCCATAAATTTGATAGAACCAGCAAGGTTTCTACAGCATAATAGCTTAATTTTTCATTCTAATAATAACTGGCTGCCAGTGGAAATGAATAGGAGCAAAAACAAACATTTCTGTTCAATGACATGATCCATGACAGATGTACAGCTTAGGAGGCCCTTGGGCAGGGGAGTCTAAGCTTCCCCTCCCCTTCACCCAATGGCAGTAAAAGCATTAATACCAGGAAAAGAGTCTGAACTGTAAAGGAACTCATAGGAAAATGACCCAGCTATCCCATACTTAAATCCACAATTGGCTGTATGCCTGATTTAAGACTATAGTTTGCTTTCAGGATTTTCCAAAGTGCTCACAGACTGTGTACATAGGAAGGAGCCCCCTCACATATGGGTTGCAAAGGAGGAAGCTGTTTCTCAATTGCAATCTTTTTTTTGGCTTTGAACTTTTCCAGGAAATGTCTAATATGTATATTTTAAAAACCAAAGCTTTGAATATAAAGCAAGTCCCTTTATTGTGTGCTTGTTTGTATCGATTCTTTGTTAAACCACAATTTTAAAATGTCCCCTTAAAAACATCAGTTTGAATCTTGATAAATTTTAATGAAAATAAGGTCATTCCTGTTAGTGCCAACAAGTTACTCAGACTTTATGCAGGTATTGATTTATCTACTCAATAAAAAGAATATCTACCATATCAGCAACATTGTGTGTTTTTTTCTCTATTTGGAATGGTTATCACTCTCTGAAAGAAACCTTAGCAAATTAAATAGCAAAATTACTATTTAGGGAGTGCTGTAGAAATAGCTCTTCTCCCATAAATCACCATTTTTCACCTTTTCTTGTTCCTCCTAAACAGACTTCTTTTGTTTACATGTTTAGAATTTTCATCGAAGGAGTTCCAAATACATTAAATGCTCTCCTTCTTTACCATTTCCTTAATTCAGTTCAGAACATGGGATTTCAGAGATAAATTCTCACTTGGAGTAAGATGTTCACATAAGGACATGAATTTCTTGTTCAAGGTTGAGTTTTGATGATTTTATGACAAAGACAGCCTACAATCTTCTGATGATATTGGTAATTGGTCCATTATATTCTTTTTTTTTTTTTTTGGACGGGGGAGGGCTGGGCAGTTGGGGTTAAGTGACTTGCCCAAGGTCTCAAGGCTAGTAAGTATTAAGTGTCTGCAGTCAAATTTGAACTCAGGACCTCTCAGCTCCAGGGCTGGAGCTCTACTCACTGTGCTACCCAGGGACCCCAAGTCCATTATATTCTTAACCTTGTCTTCAAGCACCTATCCAGATTAATGTGGAGAAAATTCCTTCCCTGATTAGGAAGAGGGACTAGAAGAATATCTTTGAGGTCTCTTCCATCTGAAAATTTCCATGCTTCTATAAATATATCAGGGCACCTTTCTATACTTTCCCACCATCTTCTTTAGCTTCTAATCATATTGCAGTGATCTGAGAGGTACTCTCCTATCTTTTAGGAAGCATTTTTAATGCTACAGATCCCCCTTTTCTCTTTTGTTTGAACAATCCTTCACTCAGTGATCTCCTTGAGTCCCTAAGGAGCTCCACATACATCTTTGCACAATCATGCTGAATCAGTTTTTCTTTTTGGAACTGTTATATCCATTTTGTGACCCAATTTGCAATTAAAGGATTAGCCATAGGATTGGATAGTGTCTGCATATTTCCTCTATCTACATGGCTTGGGAAGTTCTTATCTGCTTTCCCATTTTAAAGTTTGGTATTTCCTCTCAACCTCCTAACCAAACAGGCTATAGAAAAGATGAAAGTCGAAGAGTTGTAAAATTAACACAGAGAATGAATGTTCCATGAGACCTATAACAAATGATAATGTGAGTGAGAATAAATCCTGTATTCATTCCTCACAGGGCCCAGAGCCTGTACATAAATCTATGATATTTGGAAGAAGGTTTCAGGAACCACAGGGATAACAATGGCTAATGGGAGATAAATGCACAATAACAATATAATAAACAAAACTGAGTTTAAAGCTTCCTTTTCTCTTTTGGAAAGAGATCCTATCTGCTGCTGTTCAAAACAAAACACACATATACACACGGACATGAGAAGGGATACAGGTTCTAATCTCAAGTACATAGCAATAATATTTATTAAATGCAGAAAATGATGTTAACATAATATCACACTGGTTTACACTGACAAATCCCAGAAAAATCCAGAGGAGTTCTGAGCCACAAACTCCCTCCCGGCTGTGAACACTGCTGTGATTTTATGATTCTGTGGTTTCTGAACAGCAGATTATTTAGCCTATTTGAATGTGTGGAAACACCATAGAAATTATTTGGGTGGTACAGGCCCAATCCTTACAATATTTCTTTTTCATTTGTTTTCTTTACAAGCAGCAAGTTGAATGGCTAATTTATGGATAGGGGCTTGAGAACATAAAGTGCTATTTCAATGTTAGATGTTGACGTTAAGAGGTAGTATATGTAGCAATATAAGGGCATGGAAACATCGATGGCAAGAGGAAGACAAGGGATGAGTAAAATTAATTACAGAAACAACTGCTCTCTTTTGTGGTAAACTGAGTGTTGGGTTAGGCTGTCTCCCAGTTATGGAGACATAGACTTATCTGATGAAAACTGTTAAGAATGTTCCCTGGATATGACCAAAGGCACAAGAACAAGTCTTAGTTGTCTGACAGGGAAAGTATATACTATTTAATGACCATCCTACTGTTGTATGTCAGTTTCTAAAACCTGATGATAGTCCTATCTCCATGTCTGCCACTTCTACCTGGGGTAACCAAATATGGCTTCACAAGAGAACAAGAAAGATAATAGGAAGCTACACTCACCATATAAGTTTGTATAATCACTTGAAACTATATCCTTTTATGATAATGAAGCAGCTACTTACTTGCATACCTAGACTCAAAGGGCCTCATTACCTTAAATCTTATCCTTGCTTCAAAGCCAATTTCAATTCTACACTTCAGCAATGCTAGGTCTGTATTGTCATATTTCATTTAGGTCCTCTGTAACCATATACAAAAAACAAAATCACACAACTCAGTAACCCCCAAACCCTGAATATCAGGGGTTCTGATATATAGATATATAAAGACATAAAAATGTGCATGTATGTGTATATAGGTGTATGTGTATATAAGTGTATCCATCCAAACATTCATCCACCCACCCAACCATCCATTCACAAATATAAACATTTTGTATATACATTTGCTCTATATGCTTAAACTCAGAATTAGCTAAAAAACTAGATTTTTCTTGCCTCATCCTTTGTTGTCGAATCTCTCCCTCTCCTCTGTAGAGCTTTTTTAGACAGATCTGTGATTTCATCTGTGTAATAAACTCCAAATGTGAAAACCTTGTCCATCTACACCAACTGACAACTCAGCTGTAACCAACGCTTAGACAGTTGTCATGAGGAAATGAGAGGTTAAGTAACTTGCCAAGGGTCACACACCTTATGTGTGTCCAAGGTGGAATTTTCACCTAAGACTTCCTGACTCAAAAGGCAGTCACTGTATCATCCTTCTGGTCATTTGGAGTATACTGATCATATTAACAGTGTCCTTTGTGATTAAAGATTGTGCAGTTCCTCACAGGTATAATACTTTAAATCAGTTCTCATATAGCAGGATACTATATATAAAAAGACAAATAATGGACTGTTTATTTAAACATACCTGTGTTTCTGTATATCTATCCTATGTATACAAACATGTATGTATATATGTGTGTATGTACAAACAATTGATATGTATACATGTATGCATATAAATATATAAGCATATAGATCTTCATCTACATGCATAAATTATCCTTAGGATATCCCCCCTGGTTTGTTTTTCTTCTAATAAATCCCTAAATAGGACACTCATTTACTTGTGCTTTATTTTATTATTCTATGAGTAAAACTAACCCTGAAATTCTGATATAAAAAGTTCTAACTAAAATGGGAGTCAACAGCCTGACAGAGGAAAATAACACCTTAAAAAATAGACTAACTCTTGATTAGAGAAATGCAAATCAAAACAACTCTGAGGTATCACATCTCTCCAGTCAGATTGGCTAAGATGACAAAACAGGAAAGTGACAAATGCTGGAGAGGATGTGGGCAAATTGGAACACTAATGCATTGCTGGTGGAGTTGTGAACTTATCCAACCATTCTGGAGAGCAATCTGGAATTATGCCCAAAGGGCTATACATAATTTCATACCCTTTGACCCAGCAATACCACTTTTAGGGTTATAACCCAAAGAGATCATAGAAGTGGGAGGAAGACCCATATGTACAAAAATATTTATAGCATAAATATTTATATTTTCGTGGTTGCAAAGAATTGGAAACTAAAGGGGTGCCCATCAATTGTGGAATGGCTGAACAAGTTGTGGTATATGCATGTAATGGAATACTATTGTGCTACAAGAAATGAGGAGGAGATGGTTTTCATATTTACCTGGAGAGGTTTATACAAACTGATGTTGAGTGAGAAGAGTAGAACCAGGAGAAATTTGTATACAATCACAGACACAACATATGTGTGATGACCAACTATGACAGACTGGACTCTTCTCAGCAATGCAGTGATATAAGTCAATCCCGAAAGACTCATGAAGTAGAGAGATGCGACATTCAGAGATATAACTAGAAAGAACTGAGCTTGAATCCTGATGGAAGAAAACTACTTGATCTTTCTCTTTTCATTGTTTGGTTTTATTTTCTCTTTACCATTTTTCATCCCATCTAGTACAATATGCCTTTGTAACCTGACTAATGTCTAATGTGAAAGTATTTGCAGATCCTATACTGGACTATATGCTGTCGTGTGGGGTGGTGGAAGGGAGGGAAGGGAAATTTGAAATTCAAGGAACTATGGAATTGAATTCTGTAAACTAAAAATAAACAAATAAATTAATTTTTAAAAAGTTCTAATTAAAAACATTCTGGTTTGTTGATATTTGAATTTAGCTGCTCCAGATTCCTATAAAACAGAGAAAAAAAAATTCACAAGGCAAATGAATACTTGTCTGACACCATCTAGTGTCAAAGTGAATTATGCACGGTGATGTTTGGGAAATGAGGTGGTTGGATCAGACGATCTCTGAGGTCCCTTCTTGTTCTTCCCCTCTACTATTCTATCTTTTTATGGAGATTTCCTCAATCTCTGCTACTTCATACATGTATGACCTTGGGCAAGTCACTTAACACCTCTAGGCCTCATTTTTCTCATTTGTAAAATGAGGGGGTTGAGTTAAATAACCCCTACGATCTCTTCCAGCTCTAAATCCATAGTGCTATAAATAGATATTTAACTTAACCTATTCAACTGTAGTCATTTCCAGTCTAGTTCAATTAACATGTGTAGTATTTCCTTTAATAGACCTGATATAAGGCATGAATTGGTGGATTATTTTTTTTTCGTAAGTCACGGTCAATCTAAGTTTTAGTTGAAGTGATAATTAAAATAAACTGATTTGGTCTTTTTTGAATGATTTAATTCTTTAGGTAGAAGACTGTGGAGTGGAATTCTTCTTATGAATAATGTTTAGCATTCAAACTCTGCTAACAGGTCATTTTTTTTAATATACCATTTGACTACCTTTGGAAAATCCCAAATGATTTCAATTAAAGTGGCCATTATGGAAGTCAATAATTATGGTAGTGTCTAAGAGCTAATTCTTTTGCAATATGATATGCAATGTGATATAAATAAAGAAAGATTTCTTCAAAGCCTTAGAGACTTTTGAGAGTGACAAGAAATTACCAGTGTTATTAATGGGAAAGGCATATTTTTAAATATGACTGCCCGGTCAGTACATGACTTCATAAAAAGTAGCTGGACCTGGAAATATTAAGATATTTATTTCTGTATTAAGAAGTTAGATGGATAGGGGCGTCTAGGTGGCACAGTGAATAGAGCACCGGCCTTTGTTCAAATCCGGCCTCAGACACAACACAAAAACTAGCTGTGTAACCTTGGGCAAGTCACTTAACCCCAATAGCCCTCCAAAAAAAAGAAGAAGTTAGATGGTGCAGTGAATAGTGTTGAACTATTCAAGTCTTAAGGTCAAATCCAATCTCAGACATTTTATCTCTGTGACTCTAAGTAAATCTTGTCATTGTTCTAGTGGTTTCCTTATCTATAAGATGGGAATAATAATAGCAGCTACATCCCAGGGTGATTGTAAGGATAAAAGGAGACAAAACAGAAAAATCGTTTGGCAAATCTTAAAATACAGTGTCAGTTCTAGATATTATTGGGGTTATAGTTATCATTGTTGCTATTGCTACATGGTCCTCCGGGAAGAGTGACTCTCCCCAAAATAAATTGACTTACAAATGGTGATGAAGAGATGTAACTTTTCCTTAAAGAGCCTAAATTTTTAATTGTAGAGATGCCACATTTCATAAGATCTTCAGTGACTAAAGGGAAAATGCTTAAGATACCTTGGCTCTGATGTATCTTGGAACAATCACGATGTCATTTCTTGGGAAAGAAGATGAGACAAGCTTCCTGATCCTCTTTATAATATGCTTCCCCTTCACTGGGGACAGCTCAGTTTGGTTGTGTTTAGCTTGTCTGTCTTTCCCAAAAATTTAAAATACCTCTGTTTGTGTTGGGCAACAAAGAGAACATGCAAAGGTAGTTATTTTAAATTCACACATACCCTAATACACCTAAGAGGAA